>JARCZZ010039535.1:0-14748 GCA_030323915.1 Brotogeris chrysoptera | reverse complement strand
AGCAGTTGTATTCTTTTTCCTTGTATTTCTCTTGTATTATTATTGGTGGTAGCAGTAGTGGTTTGTGTTATACTTTAATTACTAAACTGTTCCTATCTCAACCTGTGCGAGTTGCATTCTTTTGATTCTCCTCCCCATTCCCCCGGGACTGGTGGAAGAAAGAGGGGGAGTGAGTGAGAAAACTGCGTGGGTGGGGGGCTTAAACCACGACAAGCAGTCTTCAGGTTCCTGTTGATCAGAATATTCTTCCATCTTTGTCCCTCAGAATGGCCAGAAGCAGTATCCCAGCAGCTGAGACTTCTGCCACGCCATGCCACTATTGACTAGGGCTGATTTTGGATGAGGATGAGGGTGATTAAGAAAGCCCCTCTTGATTGCCACCCAGGGTTCACACCTGAGAAGTTGCACGTATAAACTTACTATGTGCCACGAAATTAAAATGTGTATACATCACCTGATGTGTAGTCAGCCCAATAACTTACTACAGACACTTGCATTGAGTGAGAACTTCACTTCCAGAACCAGAGACTGAGAAAGGTAGAATGAAGGTAGAGCCAAACTTAGTATTCGCACAGATGTACAGAGCTATTTTACCTGTCTGAGTGCCACATGTGTGTAAGAAGTTCTCCTATGTCTAATGGCAAGATTTACCTCATCAAACATAAATATCTGCAAGGCAGACACTTAAATCTGATCTAGACACAGTGGACTGCCTTTGTAGTCAGTGGTGAAAATAAGACAGCCTGGAAGGGTGATTAATTCTATTCCTAAAGTAGCTATCTGGAATTTGGCAGATGTATTGCATCCTAAACCTGCTTATATCTCTCCATTGACTCTAAAGGGTGTATGCAGTGATTAACTCAGAGGTAGATGTCTGAAGTTAACTGAGATGAATACCGTCCTAAGTGAATTGCAGAGTTTTCCTCACCAATCTTTTTGTCATGAGATCTGTGATTGGTTTATGTCATCAGACCGGAAGAGAATCAAAATTAGACACATAGAGATAAATGGACAGCAGTATCCATGTCACAAACAAGCAATATCAAGTACTCCTTGATTTTCTTACTGGATGGTGATATATTCATATGTTTTTCTAGTAGGAAAGATGTTCAATCTTGGTGAATATTCAATACAAAATAACACCCGTGTCTAGAATAGTATCATTCCAGAGCAAAAATCTGTTGAGTAACTGGTACTTTAATTACTCTTTATGTTAGAAAGAAAGCTTTGACTTGTGCAATTATATTAAACTTGTTATTGGTCAAAAAGATAAAAAAATGTACATGGTGAAATGCATTATTTTAAATACAAACTGTTATTTACCTTGAATGACTTGTCAGGTATTGAATTCAGGCAGAGTCAGGAAAAACAGAAGAGCAATACTTCTTCTGAGACACCACTTATTTTCATCATAATACGATTCAGACTGAAAGGCAGAAGTCCCCATACATATATGTTCAACTTCTAAAACTTGAGTCTTAAAAAGAATTACTTTAAGAATGGTAATTAAATATTAATACATGTTCCCCACGTGTGTTCTGTTGCTTGAAGTCAGTCAGAAAATGCTAAATACTTCCAAATTTAGTAGTTAATTGCTATTAGGTAACTACAGTAAATGCATTTACTTTGTGAAAGGCAACAGGATATTGAAAAAACAATCTTTGAGATCAATAACAGTTAAATGAAAATGTCGAGGGATCATAGTAGGGGATAGGAGTCCGGGTTGCAGGGCTCCCATATTTTCCATAGCATCATTAATTTTTCTGAGGTCATGGAGCAAGCACCATTTGCCAGTTTGATTTTAATGACAAAGACAGGTGAATTCCAGGGGCTGGTGGAAGGTACAATATGCCCCTTGATCAGTTGCTCCGTAACCAAATCCTGGAGGGCACGAAGCTTTTCCAGTGGGAGGGGCCACTGATCCACCCAAATGGAAGCATCAGTTTTCCAGGTTAATTTCAGGGCATACTAATGTATTTTCAAGGTATTCTTGTATTATAGTCACATTTGAAGTCCTCACCAAAAAAATAAGCAAACCACTATTTAAGTTTTGGTGGTTTATTTGGAGTTCGTTTTTTTTTTTTTTTTTTTTTGGGGGGGTGCTAGTTTGTTCAGATTGGGGTTTTTTTATGTTGCTAGTGCTTAATATTAACAAATTGCAACATTTAGGGGTTTGCGTCTTTTAGAAGCTTCATTGACTGGTGATAGCAGACATAGGCTAAGACTGTGATAAAATGTATATTTGCCATACAGTGCTGAACCCTAAATACTTATATTCTCACCCTAAATACTTAAATTCTTCTATCAACCTTTAGACTATAGCATGACTATTAGAAATTTAGAATTAAAAAGCTAGACATGCAGAGCTAGGCATAGCGGCTCAGAAGTGAACGAGAAAGAACTGGAAATCACACATGAAAATCATTCACTATATTGACTTTGCTGAATGCAGGTACAGGACTGATGGTTAGCCAGTACTCTTGGATGCTCTGCTGACACGTTAACTGATGCTGTGACTTTGCATGCTTGTATTCAGAAGGAATGACTTGCTGAGAGTGGCTAAGGAAAACACATAAAAAAAATACTTGTGCATATTAGATTGCTGCAGCTTTATACACAATGCAAAAGACTTATCCTTGACAAATATCAAAGACATAGGTGGTGAACTGGTGAGGTGTCAAAGAACACTTCTGAGCGTGATGTAGTACAATCTGCAGGCAGGGCAAGCGCGCAGCAAGGTGGTGGGATTGCTGATACTGTGTCTAGACACCCTCACAGTGTAACTAAAGCAGAAACATTGAGGCTGTTTGAAGGACTTGAGACTTAGGGAAGGAGCTGCAAAACTTAAATCAGTGCCTGATCCATTGCTATACCTCAGACTGGAGGAGAGTATTGAAAATAGTACTGAAGGAGAGTAATGAAAATCTAAAGCTCCAGCTCTTTTCACAGTGTCACAAAATGATCAAGTTGTTCTAGAAGCATACCTAACAGCCACCAGGCTTTCTTTTTCAAGAGAAGAATTACATTTTACTAGGAAATTTAATTTCATGGAAAATACAATTTTACATGGAAAAGTGCAAGAAACTATGCTGTGGAAACCTCACTAGGGTTATTTGGGGAGTAGTACATGTCATGAATATTTGCCCAATGACAGAGAAAAACATGGTAATGACAGAGAAAAACATGGCTATTATTATGGTCAGTATGTGTTTTGTCAAGAAACTTAAAAAAAAAATAAAAATCTTTGTTACTTACATACCATACCAACTACAGAAAATTGAGCAGGTGTAGCCAACTAAGTGACAAAGGCAGAAGTACTGGGATAAAGCTGGCTAGTTTTCAGGTATGCATTTTCCTGACTTTTCTGGTTTGAGCTATTCGAATCACTTATGGTATATACATACATTATTCAAAAAAAAAAAAAAAAAAAAAAATTAAGATGAACCTGCCATTACCAGTAGCTTACAATTTGTCATTTCATGGCTGTTAGGACAATTACACCTTCCAAATTACTAGCTGCCAAAACTGTCCTTAAGATAATAGTGAAGACTAGTGAGCTATGTGTACAGCATATCTTTGAACAAGAGGGTGAAATTCTAACTTCGTTCCATCATGCATATGCAGATCAATGCTGTCAAGTAGAGTCACAGAACAGCTGATTTTGGTGAGAAAGCAGAAGTTCTAAATTTGGTGATAAAGGATAAACCCTAGGTTAATAATCAGAAGTAAATATTTTTGAAAATTTAAAAAAAAAAATATCTATAAAGACAGGAAAATTATATGGTGCATATGAGCAATATTCTAATAAAGACAAAATGAATAATGCTTTAGTCTTTCCTTGTTAAGTGAAAGATGATCAAAGCTGTTGTACTTCAAGTGAGAAAGCAGAGAACGGTACTCAGGTATTCAGCCTCTCTGATTTTGTTTCTTACAGGAGCAATCAATTCAAGAAAACAATGTTTTCAAGTTGTCAAGATCCACAGTTAAAAATAGCTTATTCTGATTCAAGCCTTTTGATGAAAATCTTGGGAAGACGTCATTGTAAGTATTGGAGTACACTTGAGAAATCTGATTATTGTAGAGACTGATAGTCACATCGCATATATCCAACATAAATGATTCTGCATAACCTCCAATTTGCTTCTGAGATAATGGATGGCTTACTGTAACCAGCTCCAATGCAAGGTGTCAGTGTAAGTGTTGTGGCTTATGACTCACTTCAGTTATTTAGTAGCCTGTTCTGTGAACAGATGCAAAGATATTTGCCCTCTTGATTTCTACTTTCTATTTTTAATTTTTCATTACTTGTTTTCACACTCTCAGAAAAAAAAACAAAAGTGAGTTGTTACCACACATTTGTATTTGGGGGGTGATGGTAAAAATTTAGTTAAATTAGCTGAGATGTAATTACTAAGAATTACTTTTTTGCATTACTTCCATCTAATACGACATACTTGATTCCATCATCAAAAATTACATGGCTTCCAGGTACCTGCCTCTTCCTCCTGTGCTTGTTCTTTTCTTGGACAGAGGATAAATATTGGCTTGTAAAGCCTCTAGCTAGATTTTTGTTCATTGTTGATTGTAGTCTTTACTGGGGTATTTTTACATTATAGTGGTTCCTGTATGGGTGTTATGCTCTTCATTATCTCACAAGACAACTGAGGGCAGAAATGTGAAAAATGCCTAATGACAATTTTGCACAATAAAACAAATGATTGATTTTTTTTCTTGTAGATTCATCGATGTGGTTAAACCAGGGAGATGTGTTTTATTACACATTCATCTGCCAGAATAGTCAAACTTACATCAAAGATAATGATACTATGAAAACCCAACACAATTAGACAGAAGAAACAAAGTTCAGGAGCCACTCCTGAAGATTTCAGTCCATATTAGGAATAGAAGAGGTAGATATTATTTTCCAAATGGAACAAATTCTTCTTACCTTCAAGAGTTTTAGCAGATTAATAATTGAAGAAAGATTGAGTATGAACTTAACAGTGTTCCTGATGAGGAATGGGTAGGTCAATTGTTTTTAACCTGGGCCTGCTGCCTCTTGCAACATTCCCATAGGCAATGTAAGGAATATAGTCTGAATGAAACTTCTGTAATGTGATTGAAAAATAGCTAGCAAATTTCACTGAATGAGAAGATTTTTCTGTTCAGGGTTCAGCAGTGAATGGACACATCACTCCTAGGCTCTGTAGTGCTTTATGCCAGGTCCACGAATAGCTTAGTTCTAAAAAGATAGCACACAGAGGGTCCACAATGACAATATTCAATTATGTAAAAGGCTTCTGCAGAATAGAAAGACATAAAGCAACAGTTCTGAGTGTTGTTCAAAGCAGCAATACAAACCTATTAGCAACACAACAAGTAATCATATTTCAAAGGGGATTTAGGATAAGGGTGATATGTATTAGAAAGACCATTCTAAAGATTCTGATACAAACATCATAATTGCCCAGAAAGGTTTTTGTCAGAAAAGTAAAGGATCGGGTTACAAATCTGTCAAGAATGATATGGGATGCTGTATTGGAACAGATGGATAGATTAGGTGAACCTTCAAGATCTGTTACAGCCAAATTTTTTGGGATTCTGTAATACTCTTATACGGTGTGACAGCTCCTCCCTCCCAAAATAAATATAGACGTTAGGATAGCAGAGGTGGTTCAGAAAAACAGGTGGTAATACATATTGGTCAACTGATACAGGTGCAAGGCAAGGACAAAAGTTCTCTGTCTTAGAAATTGTCTGCAATATTTGACCCTAAATTTTAGAGGCATCTACCAGTTAGGGAAGCTTTATCATCAAAAGGTATTGCCTCTACAAGGTAAAACAGGCATAATCTAATGTTGGACTTGGTCTGTCCAATGAATCATGGTTGCTGAGCTTTCGCTTTACTCATAAGAAAACAAACTGGTTAAATGCAAAGAAAAAGTAAGGAAAAGTTTATTTTACGAGAAATTATCATGAAGGAGAGAGGTATGGATTATCTTCTGCACAAGTTATTTGCTTTCATTGAAAAGGTCATAATCTGAAAGACAGATAAACATTTTGGTTTATGTTGTGGTTGCCTTTGAAGTACACAGTAGTGTAAAACAAGTTCCTAGTTCTTGAGGTTAATTGCTACAAACAGGATTTATTCATGAACAGCCTTCCATGATTTTTACAACAGGTTTTTAGAATGCCCCAGTGTCACAAAGGGATGGGTCTTCTAAAGGCTTATACTTTTTGTCCCATATGCTGCTGTAAGACTGAGTGTTCTGTACAGCTGAGCTGGATACAACACAGAAATTCAGTGTCATTGTAAATTTAAAATACATCTATATTTAATGAATACATCACCAACATTCCCTCTTTTGAAATGCTTTGGCTTTATTTCTTCTGAGTCATCAGTGACCCAAATTCTTTGAACCAGTTATGTACAAATGTAATAGGGAAGGAGAATATAGGATATATTGATAGCACAGAGAGAAAATTTATAGTTTTCAGGATGTGTAGGAGACAGAAATAAATTGGACTTATGGTCAAGTTCATGACAGCTCCTCTGGAAGGAGCTAGAATAGGCAAAAGGTGGTTTGTCATGAAGTCTTACCTGTCTTTTGTCTCACATTATTCTACAACCAAGACCTGTGTTTCACTGCATCCTTACTTGTGGAATGTGATGCCATTCTTCTGATGTGACCCTGGCATGGAGAATGCTGTTGGACTGCATGGAGCCACAGCTGCTGGCTTATGCACTGTAAAAAATTAGAAAGATTCAGATATGCTTTTTGCTGCTTTATTCTTCATACCCAAATAGAAGAGAATTAGATTATATGATCTTTATTCTGTCAAGGGATTTATCTTGTTTTAATTTTCATGTATTCATCCTGACTGTGAACTGCATGAAGTGCAACTTCCTTTCATAATCAAAACCAAGTTATGGTGTCCCTCAAAGGGTCAAAACACAATACCAATGTGATACTGTAAGTATACAGTAAACTGCATGTTGTTTCCAGCTGATTTTTCTGTGTCATTTTAAGACATAGCAAAATCCCAGTCTTCTATCTTTTTTACCGCAACAGCAGCTTTGCTACATGTTCTTAGAAGTAAAGGTTCCAACACAAGGCTGCCATTCATATTAGTTCTCATGTGACCATTCTCACATCTCTCCAGTATTTTAGGAGTCCTTGTCTTTGTTTCCTTACATCCTGAGCACACGGAATGACTGACTTTAGGCCATGTCCTATAGCTTTATTGAACATTTACTGTCTGCAGTCAAGTGAAAACAACATATTTTTTCTAGAAATATTTTACAAGCAGCTGATACAAGAAAAAATAGACGAAAAATAATTTTTAGATTGTGCCTGCATTGGGTTTCAAACTAGTTACTTTGTGCAATTGTAAAACATATATTTCAGTATCAGCAAACAATGAATTTGTTGAAGAGTAACATATCCAGAGATTCTGAAATGATGTATCAAAGATTTACAGGTTAGCAACAGATATGAGAAAGGGGTCAAGTGTACTTATTCTTCACGGCAGAGTCCAGTAAATCACAGCTTCTTGCTCTACCCCTTGTATTAGCAGATGACTTCAGAGGCACAGATATCCAGTATCCCATATCCAGTCTGAGGTGTTGATACAATCTCTGATCCCAATACCTAATAAGGTACTCTTACTGCCTTTAGGCTCTGCAGTAAGTTTCAAATTCCAATTTAACCCTGGTTGAAACTATTTTGGTCACTGCTTCTTAGTACCCATAAATTAGAACTCATAAAAGGAATTTAGTCTTTACTCAGGCAAAGTGAACCTTTGAAATCTTCTACCTCAGGCTATCAAGGTAGTTAGAGAGGGTGAACTTTAAAACCCCTGCATAGCATGGCATCTGAAACCTTTGCAGCTACACAAGTTAATATATAACAGCAATCTCATTTCCTGTCATGGGACTTCAACAGATCACCTTACAAGTCAGGAAGGATTTTCTATTTGCATGTCCCACGCTACTTATTTGGGTAGATATATCACAGGATATTTTCACTGTTTGCAGCTTATGCTGATACATAAGACCTTGTTCATCTTCACAGGCAGAGGCTTACTTTTTTCTAATGTACTGCTATTTGAAATCAAGTTTTTCTGTCTTCCAATCACTAACACAAAAATGAACTACAGGTATTTCAGTAAAATAACAAGCAAGTTTCATGCACAAGGAACCATCATTTAGCCAACTTTGGCCTCTTTTTTTTTTTTTTTTTTATTTTTTATTTTTTAATTTCTTATTGCATAAATCCTTCAGTAAGAATTGTACAAGCATGGTACCTGGAATGTAACAGGCATTACACACAGAAGGTCTACTTTTATGGGGGGAAATCACTGACCATGAGTATGTCAAGTGTAGGAAACACATTATTGAAGTAACTTTTACACAATATAGATCTGAAGAGCTGCCAAGCATGTTAGTTTACCTTTATATCACTGTTTTGTTACGAACCAGGGATCTCAGCTTTTCCTCTTGTCAACATATCTCTTTTGGCATTAAATGGATTGTTGGTTAAAGAGGGAGCTACAAACCCCTCAAGCTCTTTGGCTGTGAAAATGGAAGCTGAAAAACATTTTGAAAGGTGTTGTGGTTTATATTTTAAGGATAAAAGAATTTGAACGCTGGACAGTTTCGTAGAAGTGTCTGATTTTTTTTAATTCAACTTATTAATTGCCTGCTTGAGATAATTGAAGCATTTGTGATCAAAATAATTGGTGTCATTGAAATTAAAGGATTTAACCTTGGCAGTAGATTCAATCTGTCTGCTCCAATTCATTCCTGACAAGAAGAATCTTTTTTTTTTTTTTTTTATCTCTTAAGGTTGCATATAATTTAGTTTCACATTCAACAGATCAGCTGAGTAGTGGATGTGTATAGTCCCTCATCATTCTGTTTTATAAGGCAGGACTAAAAGTGATGCTCTCTTTGAGGCTAAGGGTAGTTGAGATACTGCTTTGTAAAAGAATAAGAGCTGGATTACATAATCTGATAACATTTCAGCTAAACTTGGATATCACAGACTTGAAAAATTAGCTAAATGGTGCATTTTTAGATTTTGATTCTACAGAACATGGAATGGAAAAGCAATATAGAAACATAGACCAGCGATCAGAGCTTCAATTTAGGAGCTTTCGTGAGAATCCACTGTAGGTTTTTACATGTGACAGAATGTTTCAGGTTGGGAGAGACCTCCGGAAGTCATCTAATCCAACTGATCAGATGTACCCATTGTGATATTGAACAGGTGATACAGAATTATACGTCATACAAGAGATTTTACTGCTAGAAGTCCGAACACTGTAATGTCTACCCTGGCTCACAGAAGTCCAGAACACAGTTTTAAGCATTTATAGTTCCTGAGGGAAGATTTAGCCCTCACAAAAAATGAAAATCTATCTATGAACTTGCCTAGCATTAACCAGTAGAAATACTGAGGGGAAAGAAAATCTTTAGATCTCACAGCTATCTTGCCTAAGGGTGCAAACTAGATGACCATTTTTTTTTCCTTTTTCTTTTTTAACTTTTCTCTCTTGCTCGCTTTTTTCTTTTCTTTTCTTTTTTTTCTTTGAAGGAGTACTGAAGTTCTTCCTTTCTAAAACTTAGGCAATACCTAAATTTATCTAATAGAGGAGGATGTGCAGTAAAAAAAAAAAATAAATTAAAAAAAATCTATCCTTTACATGAGGGAGAGATTAGAGCCCAAACCCACACACACAAAACCGAGAAAACCAAACCAGTTAAAAAACCATTAGACATTTGTTAGAAGTTCATTAGAAGAACATGCTGTTAAATAAGATAACAACGGTCAGTAGTCCAGGTGATTTTTCCTTCAGAAAAATGAAACTTGTGTTTACATAGCCTGTATAGAAGAAAAGACCTTCAATGCAGAGCACATCCCTGTATTTTCACAGTGAATTACATCTCCCATATCCTGTTATTCTATAATGAATAATATAAATACTGTAGCACCAGCAGTCTTTAGGGAATACTGCATTGTCATTCCTCTTTATGTAAGTACTGAATACCGTTGCAGCAAAACTATAACATTGTTATAGTCCATAATTAGTCCAACCTGTGGGGCTCATATTAGCAAGCAGACCTAGCAGATCCCTGATGGTCACATGAAATTCCCCCCTTTGCTTACCAACAAGTAGGAAGGGCTTTTATCTTCTTAGGTGAGACAGCCTATTTTTGATCCCTCAAGCTTTCCGGTACCATAAAAACAACTCAGACGAGATGCTCTAGCTATTCCCTCCATCAGTCTCCACTACTATTTTTAACAAAGTGATTGCATCTGAATGATAGCAGGTATGATTTCTAGTGCCTATTTCCAATGCTAAAAAGTAAGAATAAATGTTGCATTGGTATCATTGAAAGAAAAAAAAAAAAAAGAAAAAAAGAAAAAAATTAAACGAAAGAAAATGAAGGGAAAATAAGGAGAGGAGAGAGAAAGGAAGGGAAAAAGGAAGGGAAAGGGGAAAAGGAAGGGAGAGAGGGAGCAAAGGATATTTCTCAGAGTAGAATATTTTAATATGAAGATAAATGTTTTCTTGATTTCCTACACAATGGATTAGAAAACTCAGCCATGAGAGTTTATTAACGTCATTTGAAACTGTATATCTATCTTCATATGGAGGCACATGCATGTTGATTTTTAGATCCGAGGACAACTGCCTGTTTTCTAGAAAAACTACTGTATGTAAAAACATAAATAGAAAAGGAATAAATTGGTTTAAATTACATTGGGGGTTGGAAGAGGAAGGATCATGAAATCAATCTGGTCTTGCAAATGCAAAAAAACTTCAGAGCTTCATTTATCCTCAGAATTCATGAGGTCTGCCCAGCCTCATTAGAGCAAAGCAGCAGAACAGAAGTAAGTTGATATGTCATTGTTCTTTCAACAAGATAGCAAAAGCCAACTAAAGCACGTAGAAATACATTATTTAAAGTGAAGGAATTGTCCCCTTTGCCTATTGCTTAGAATAATATAGATTGAAAAAAAAAAAAAATTTCTTAAAACTTATATGTCTGTAAAGCCAGTTCTCACTAATCCCCATCAATGTCAGCTCCCACTCAAAAGAACTGTACAGTTAACATTCAAATTCACATATATATACATCTGTATATGCAGATTTACGAATATTTATGCATATACATATGTATGCATTCACAAAATTATACAGTGGCTCATCCCACCCACCTGCTACTTTCTTTGAGAAATATTTAGTTTTTTAAGATTTATATTCTTAAGGATTTTTTTTAATCTAGGTTTATAAAATATAGTATATGCATATACGTTTCTTCCCCTGTCAGCAACATCTTTCAATACCTAAGATGACAGAATAATGAGAAAAAAAAAAAAAAGTTCTTTTCTCTTTTTTAAGAAATGAACTCATGTCCACGGGATGTGCCAGATTTTAATGCTAAAAAACTATGTCTTCTTATGCATTACATTCGCAATACATTTGCAGTCTTAGCAATGACAGTGTGAAGTGCTCTGCCTGAGAAGCTTAGCTGTGCACAAGAATGACCAGTATTAGGAATAAGAGAAATAAGAGAGTACTTGAGCCTCAGTGAGGTTCTTGGAAACTGAGATTTTGGCATCATCAGTACTTCTATTACTTCATGTATAAGAGCTGTTAATTTCCAATCAGAAGAAATTAATGAATTTTTTACATTTCCCCACGAAACTGAAATTCTGAAGCATTTCTTGCCCCCCTGATTTCATTTGAGCATTTGAGATTCTCTAATAATTATTTGATTTGTTTGATATTGTAGTGTATACAATGTGCTCCTAATTATTTGAATTATTTATGAAGTCAGTTTCATATATTACTGGTTTAATACATTCTAAAATCACAATAAAATACAGTTATTCTTTTTACATTGACTTTTTTCTTTTTTTCTTGTTGAAAATATACTCAAGATTGAGATGTCCTTTACTGTAATAAGTTAATAATACATAAAAGTGATTATATATTTATTTTTTTTTTTTAGAAAATATCTTCCTTTAATCCTTTTATGGTCATCCACACAACTGAGGTGTCTGAATAGAAGCTACTGGAAAGTGAAGGAGTTAAGACTAACAATAAAATATTGCTTTACATCAGTAACTTAACAGTTGCTAAGTGTGGACCAGAAGCAATTAATACTAACAGTTTCAAACTAAGTAGTCAAATGAACCTTTACACTCAGTTTTGTAGAAGCGCTGATCTGTCACAGGACAGGCTGGCTTGTGACTGTGCCATTCCTATGGCATCTCTAAAAATAACATCCTGGATTGAAGTTTCTGTTTATACTGCAAGAGCAAAAGATTTATGATCAACTTAATATTTTATTAAGTCCTAGCTAATGAACAGTGCTGAGCATATAGAATTGAACTCTGCACACAGTACTTTTGTTTTCTCCAAAGCCTGCATCTTATAAGCCCTTCTCAGCCAAGGTACCATAGGCCAAGAAATCTTGCATCATGCCAAGCCTGAATTCAAACTGGAAAACAGTGACATTCATAAAAAGTGAAATAAAGACAAGATTTATTGATTTTTCACTTTTTCAGTGTGGGTTAAGATTATAACTTAGAAGCAAAAGAATGCATAACAAATACATGGTGCTGTCCTAGACTGTCATAATACGCTGGTTTCAATCTCTAAACATCACCTCATATTACTTTGGGTTGCCAGAGAGAAAAGTAATAATAGTTGTTTAGCCTGCGATGTATTCTTGTCATCTAACATACTCTTTGATTTTAAATATTAATATCAGAAGATGGTAGATATGAGCATCTATGGTATTTTGACCCATGTCTGTAGACTATCATGGTACGTAGAATGAGAAAACCAAGCAAAAATATTCAGGAAGTGTGAAAGTACTCCTATGCCTATTCATTAATTTGCACAGACCAGAGTAGACACAGCACAAGTCCCTATCAGCCAAAATAGATACATGTGAGCAGAATGAATGAAAATGCACTGGTATAGAAAAGACCATTGCTGTCTGGTATAGTAAAAGTTCCATCGCCATCTTGATACAGCCTCATATTCCAGCATAATCAATATCAGGAAAAGTTTATTTAAAAGAATTTTTCAGTAAAAAGTAAGCATGCCTTTTTTCTAAAAGTGCGAAACTCTTTCCAGACAGCTGTATAGAAAGATACGTTAATAATATACGTACAGCTGGTTCAGACAGTTGCAGTGTTTAGAAGTTTTCATCATTGGAGACATACAATCAATGCAAATTTTTTGCATTTTTTACATTGCATACGAATAATATGGGGTTTTTTTATAATTTGGACATAAAACATTGCAACTGTAGCAACAGAAAGTAGGACTGTAAAGGTGAGCAGAACAGCCCCCAAGTAAAGAACAGAGCCTGGAGGAGCTCGGCAATTTCCTGATGGAACATTGTTCCTAAATAAAAGGAAGCATGGCTGAGTCTTTGGTACAGAGAGAAAGCAATGACTGCCATCCTTATTCTAATTCAGTTCTTAGGGCTATTCTCAGGATGGTATGACGCTCTGTTCCTTCCATCATTTTCCTTCCCGTCAGTGGGATTTATGTGTGATTTTACTGTCTCCACACTGCCCTGTCTCCACAAAGATTAGACTAGCAATGAACCCATATTAGAAGCCAGTAGAAAACTATAGATCAACTGGTACAAAGGACTCTCAAAAATACTGAAACTCATGTCATGGCTAAGTTCAAAGGTAAGACAAGGCACTGATCTCTGAAGTGTTAGACATAAGTAGCTGTTTCCACAGATAGGGGCAAAATGATTTGGGGCTTTAGAGCATTAGCTCTCCCAGTTGCATACATATATTTCTGGTTATTCATGTCACTGTATATACATGTTGATTACTTACATGGAGAAACTCCTTTTGAAGGTTGTATAACAAATTTTCTCTCAGATGGGATCGTACACTGCTCTGATCATTGCACTATTTAAATGGGGCATCCGCGATTCCTGTTCTAGCCATCTGTCTGGAAATTAGTTCACTTAGTGATATGGTTATGCCTGCAAAACTACTCATCTTGTTACCCACCCTGCCATTTTTCATGCATACCTACTTGTGACAGAAAAGAATCCTTGCCAGACTGCGCAGGCATGTGACAAATCCTAAACAGACATGCCATTAGTGTCTTCTGTCACTGCTCTTACATGAGGATTAACTGGTGCAGAAAGCCTGCTACCTCAAGCTGAATTTCATCCACTAAACTTAATTGCTGTATTTATATCTTTCTATAATTATGCATTTGCATGTGCATAGCCTGCGAAAAACCAAACCAAACAAAACCCAGGAATACCTAACCAAGATCCAAAAAGCCTCATTTGACAGAAGTGGTAATTATACACTTAAGCAAGTAACACAAAGAGCAATTTAATTCTGAAACATCCCTCTTTCTAACTGAATCTGGTTTTGTGTATTTCTAATAGGTTACCAGAAGGTTATAAGAAGATACATTGTAAAGGATGATACCCTAAATTGTGGCAGAAATATGTATTGTTGTGTGTCATACAAAAGGAATTATGCATTTATTCTGACACATCTTCTAAAAAGCTGAGACCTGTTGTTGTGGTTTAAGCCCCGCAATAACTCACCCAGTTTGTTCACTCACTCACTCTCCCCTCTTTCTTCCCCCAGTCTCAGGGGAATGGGGAGGAGAATCAAAAGAATGCAACTCGCACAGGTTGAGATAAGAACAGTTTAGTAGCTAAGGTATAAC
>JARCZZ010039533.1:0-66803 GCA_030323915.1 Brotogeris chrysoptera | reverse complement strand
GGGGGGGAAAAAAAAAAAAAAAAAAAAAAAAAAAAAAAAAAAAACAACACTAAAATATATTAAATCCTGGTTTGGAAATGGGCAGTACAGATGTTTCTATCCAAATGCCCTGGAAACACAGTGCACAAAATCTGGACAAGAATATCTGTGGTAGAAAAAAATATTGCCATGGGGTACACAGATGATTATTTGAAAATTGTTCTTCAAATCCAGCCTTGCAGAACTATATGCTTTCTTTCACTGATGACAATATTCTTAGAAAATTGTTTAAAGCAACAAAAATCATAAAAATAAACTGAGCAATGACACAGGTACAAGAAATCTCATTGCGTGTTTTCAGAATGTATCTTGACAGTAAGTATGGAAATTAGGAAGTACTTCTCCTTTCGTGGACATATAATTATTTCACAGGTATTAAAGTCTCATAGCATCCCTGCAAGGCATGCATGTTGCTGTTCACAGATGAAGAAACTTAGATGAACTTTGAGTAAGTGACTTGCTTAAGATTAAACAATGACTTATATCCAGCTAAGAATACTCATATAATATCTCCTGACTTCTGATGCCAAGTTAAGACTACAAACATCCTATAAATCCTCCTGCTATCTTCCATCTGCAGCAATAAAAGTAAAAATGACAGGCTAGAAAGACTAAAATATTTTAATTTGAATAAAAAGGGCTTTTTCATCGCTAGAAGCAGCTAAAAATTCTGACAAGTCAGCTTAGAAATAAACACCTGACATATGAAAGACAGGAGGATCACACTACCTCAGTCCTTCCTAGTGTTGGTAAGCTTACGATTAGAGATTACTGTCTGGTCTTGGAAGATTCATTTCAACTAATAAAATTTCGTATTTGAGACAGTGAGGAATACCAAGGGAAGATGATGACAAAAAGAATATGACATCTTACCTAGTTTTTACAATAATTCATGCACACATGCCACCTGCATAGAACTGATACTTCAGGCACTGAGTGCACTCCAGTTCTAACTGGATCTTGGCATAACACCTGCATTCTTTCTCGGAAAGATATTATTCTGCTGTAGAAGATGAGACCAATGTCACATTCACAGATACCTATTCTGACAGATTTGCATTTGTTAAGATTAGAACATCCAAACTGAAAATTAAAAAACCTTAAAAACGTTCCTTTACAATGTGTACAATTTATAACAGTACAAATAAAATAGGTATTATGCTTATCAAATTCTTTCATCTTCCTCAGAAAGCACATTTTCTTCCTCACACAAGCACATTTTATTAGGCAAGAGTTCAAAAGCATACAATAATAACACAACTTCTTCAAAGGCATGTAGGGATAGGACAAGGGGCAATGGCTTTAACTGAGAAAGGGGAGATTTAGATCAGCCATTAGGAAGAAAGAAGTTACTCACTGTGAGGGTAGTGAGGCACTGGCACAGGCTGGCCAGAGAAGCTGTGTCTGCCCCATCCCTGGCAGTGTTCAAGACAAGATTGGATGGGGCTTTGAGCAACCTTGCCTAGTAGAAGGTGTCCTGGCCCATGGCAAGGGGCTTGAAATGAAAAGATCATTAAGGTTCCTTCCAACCTAAAGCACTCTATGAACACATCTACCACCTGCTCAAAACTTCATAGAAATTTACAAGAAATTCCTTCAGTATTGGTTCCAGCTTCTGCAAAAGACTGTCACATTCTGCTTACACCAAAAATGCACAAAACAAATCAATATCAATGAATTAATCAACCCAGATTAATTCACTGACTCTGTTCATTGCTCGACACCCCCAACATTACACACAAGTCTTCCTGTCACAATTCTGGGAGCAGAACAAGAAAGGGAACAAGCAGGAAAGAAAGAGGATGGAAAAGCTACTACAAAACAAGTGGCAAGTGTATCCTTAATTAACTCACAATAATGCAGTGTTTTATGAACTCATTGAAAAGACCAGCAGGGTCGGACATCCTTCCCCACTTTGATGTGACCCAAACCACCATAAGTCCATCTGGATTTGTTGTCTTAACTTTCTGTTGGCTTGGTATAGAGCATCAGCAAGTTAATGAAAGCTGCAGCTTCTCAAATTCTCTAAGAAATAAACTTCATAATCCTAATCATGTAAAATGGGATAAAGGGAAAGAACAAAACACTGAAACACTGAACAAAACACTGAAAAACTCATTAACACTGAAAAGGCTCATTTCCTGCCTAATCTTTTAGACACAAAGGCCATACAGCAGGGCCATTTTAAAAGCCCAGGCTAGATATCAAACACGCAAGGGCAGATTCTGCAGTTGGGCATGTGCCCAGAGCCACCACATGCTTCTTGTGCAGCAGGTATTTTGCACACCCTTTAAGCATTTTTCAGATAACAATCTCAGCTCCAAACCAACACCTTAACAAAGTATGGAACTCAGAATCAGAGCAAAACGAAAACCATGGACTAATCTCCTCAGCCCAATTTTAACCTAGACACAGCCTGCTAGTGTATAAACAATAAAAAACCAGGTAAAAGATACAGCAGTTTATTTAAGGTGCCAGCGCAAATGAAAAGCTGTTATTTTGATCTTATGATGGCATTTACACATATTGCCCTTTTGTCCATAATGGGCATATCTTATTATATAAGCGCAGCTTCATTTTAGCACAGGATTTTGTCTCCTTAAACTTTAAGCTAGAAATTTAGAGCCCAGGAAAAATTATTTTCCAGCCTAAATGTTGTATGCACTAAAGAAAAAAGAAATTTTTTGGTTCTGCTATCTGTGTTTACATTTAACCTTTTTACCTAATATGTCTTACTCATCCCTTTAAGAGACAAATGCAGGACTCCAAAGGTTCCTGAGGGGAACTCTCCAAACTTACATCACGGGAAGTGGTCAAGTTCTTGCTTTTTTCCTCTCCTAGAAATGATTTCATACTGTGTATGATATTATCTTTTCGCTGGTGCCGAAATTTCTTCTCTTCATCACATAGAGCCATGCTGAACCGGAGATCAGTTGAAGAGCTATTTTGCAAAAAAGACAAGCTTTAACAAAAGGCACAATTAAAAAGAGAATTCAAAATATCACCTGGGGAAATAAGTGGAAGTAAGAGTAAATCCTAATAAACTTACATAAGCTGAAACAGATAAAAAAAATACAATAAAATGAAATAACATAAAATAAAATTAAATTAAAATAATGATTATTCATTTGACACAATTGCATCAGCTAATTCTATTCAGCAATGTTCCATAAAGGCGGGTATGATAACTGTAAACAAGAGGTCCATGCAGATTCCAAAATCTCTGCAGCGGAGACTAATAGAGCAGAACTTGATCAGATCCTTTAGTTCAACATATTGCAAAGCCTACTGCCAAAAACGAGCAAAACATAGCCAAGCATCTTTGTTTATATAATGTCGGAGATATGAAATACCTGTAATATACAAACCCTGGAATGTTTAGGAGTGGTCTCAAGGACCACCCACATATGTGTCATTGCTAGTACAAAATAATGAGGAGAAATCATCCCTGAGAGATGTTTGTCAGTCACCAGAATCATTATGAAAGACTTTCACAGTTACAGTGCTCAGCACTGCTATGTACAGTTACAGACAATAAAAAGACTCTTTAAATGCCTTGTTCACAGCAATTAATTTTTAGACTTTAAGTCTAAAGTTATTTTTTTTTATTATGCCTCAAGGTGATTTTGGTCTTTCACCTAGACAGGCTAAGAAAGAGGGAGAAAGAGAGGGAAAAAAAAAAGGTAGGCATCTGCTTAGCTTTACACAGCATGAAATCCTACCCCTACTGAGATCTTCACCCCTTTGACTTTAGTACTGCATGGTCTTAACATTCAAATACATTTCAGGGGCAGCTTTATGAGTATCCATATGTGCTAAAAGTTAATGTGTGATGCAAAGTTACCACAGAAGGGAAAATAATGAGGATAACAGCTAACCCATGATTTTATTAAAGGCCCTTGAAAATGAAAGTAGTTAACATAAACCAGGGCAAGAAATTCAAACATGACGGCCTTGTTCCTGCAAATATTTGGAAAGGACACAGTTGTTAGTACAAGTAATGGTATTTAAGTCAATGATAGAATTAAAATGTGAAAATAACCTTCAATTTTAAGATCTCCTGATTACAGTACATGGTGTTTCTGTGTTAAAACAAGAAGCTTTGTAGTCTACCTGACATGATTTTAAGAAAATTCTAATGGAGCAAAATAAGAAAATACTTATTTTCTGCCCCTTTTTTTAATTAACGTGCGACACTTACCATACTTCAAGAGACAATTCCAAAGTCATTTCTGTGACCTAAACAAGAAATATTTAAATATGGTTACACCACTACAGTGGGAAAAACACCAACATACCAGGAACAGAAACTACTACTGTTAGGATTTTTATTAAGACCACTTTTTCTAAAAAGGAGGACATTTCTGAAATACATGAATGAGTTTCTTTTCTATTTAGCTAATTTTTTTACAGCACACAATGTGATTCCAAAATCCACCACTAAGACTGAATATAGTCAAAAATACTGCTAGGTCCTGACTTTCATTAATCAAATCCCATCGTTTCAGCTTTCTTCCACTGACAATCAGGTTTTGTCAGTGCTATTCATCTTGGCCTGAAGGGATCTAATTGTCTTCACACACTTATGATCCTTTGCTTCTACCACCAGCCACAGTCTATTTGCCACCTGCTTCCCAGTTCACTGGGTAAACTTCATATGCAACTTGTATCTGACACAAAGACTTGTAAGGGAATGAATTCTCTATGTTCCATATGAGCCACCAAGATATCTTTCCACTGTTTAATATAATAAATTATCAATCAGGAAGAGTGATTTCTTTCAGGTTTCTGAAAGATGCAAGTAAACTAATAAATGCCACTACAAAATGATTTCACTTGCAGACCACACAGATCCACCTGACCCATAAGCTATGGGTTGATCTCTTCTGCCTTTCATAGAGCAATTTAAGGGGCTGCCTGCAGGCAAAGGTTAAAAAAAATATGGTTAAACCACCAAGTGCATTTAGGTAAAACCCAAGAGTATGAGGCTGCTAGAATTAAGAGAGAATGGACAGGCATTTTCATCTCCTGAAGCTCTCTCACATGCAATGGCCATCTACACATTGGTACAGCCTTCTAGGAGCGTAACAGACTCACAGTGTCTGGTTTTACTGCCCATAGCTATAAGCAGAATATCCTCCTTGTTTCTGGTATGTGATCACTAGGAATGGAGCTACACCACCTCGGGCTGAATATTTGCTTGACACTTAAACAGAATAGTTAAGGATATAGAATTGTAAAGCTGCCTCTGGCCTCCCACATCTCACAAACCTGCCAACAGGCCAGGTAAACCTGGCACTCTGCTACTGCTCTCTGGAATGGAAATAGTAAATGAGGTAGTGAATTAACAGGGTGGTGGAAAAAGGAAAAGGCAAAGAAATAACAAAAGGAGAACATGAAGAAACAGAGTGAAGAGTCATTTACAGAAATACTTCAAAGACAGGGTGGCAATTACATTATTCTAGCACCTGATATTACTAATTTAGAAAGCACTTCAGAAATCATGCAGTGATCCAATGGTTGAAAAAAAAAAATGTACACACAGAGTATTAAATAAACCGTTCAAGTGAAAAGTTCCAATAGGGAACCAGCATGCTATTTTCTATACCTTATACAGACTGCCACAGAAATCTCAGGAATACATGTTGTGTATACAAATTGTCTACATTGGGCTCAACCTGACTTAGTGTTCCCTCACTATCTGCTTATAAATTTCAGTGTTTTTGTCCTTTTTTACTGAATTTTTATCCCATTCTACATTCTCTACCAAGCTTTGCTTAGCGCTGATGAGAAGTTAAAGCATATCTGCAATGTGACAATGTCTCGTATTATTGGCATGAGCTTCATAAACTGAGCTCTCAAAGTTTATTCCTCAGATCTATCTCGCTACCTCACCCTCTGCCTGGCAGAACCAGGCAACTGCAGTCAGCCCATACTGTGGCAAAATTCCAACTTCCCTAATTAACTGTTATATATTACATATCACAGAATCAAGGAATGGTTGAGGTTGGAAGGGACCACTGGGTGTCATGTAGTCCAATCTCCCTGCTCAAGCGGGGTCTCCGAGAAGAGCACATTGCTCAGGACTGTGTCAGACAGCTCTTGAATATCTCCAGGGAAGCTGATCTACTCCAATGCTGTCAGGAAACAATGTGATTTCCAATAAATAGGTCTCATCCAGTTATTTACTGTAACTGCACTTTTAAAGTTATATCACATGGAAAACAGCAGAGCAGTTACAAATCACGACTTCTGATCATATAATAAATGATAGCCCATAACAGAAATGCAGACAGTATTTATACACAGTTCTGGTGTCCCCAACATTAGAAGGACATGAAGCTGTTGGAGCATGTCCAGAGGAGGGCCACAAGGATGATGAGGAGGCTGGAGCATCTCATGTATAAAGATAGGCTAAGAAAATTGGGGCTGTTCAGACTGGAGAAGAGAAACTGGGTCAAGACCTCATAGCAGCCTTCCAGTACCTGAAGGGGGCACACAAGGATGCTGCGAGGGACTCTTCATTAGGGACTGTAGTGAGAAGACAAGGGGTAATGGGTTCAAACTTAAACAGGGGAAATTTAGATTGGATATAAGGAAGAAGTTCTTTACTGTGAGGGTGGTGAGGCACTGGAACAGGTTGCCCAGAGGAGTGGTAAATGCTCCATCCCTGTCAGTGTTTAAGGCCAGGTTCGACAGAGCCTTGGGTGACATGGTTTAGTGTGAGGTGTCCCTGCCCAAGGCAGTGGGATTGGAACTAGATGATCTTAAGATCCTTTCCAAACCAAATCATTTTACAATTCTACATATTATGTGCATATGATATATATACATATATCACAGAATCATAGATTGGTTTGGGTTGGAAGGGACCTTAATGATCATCTAGTCCCCAACACCCCTACCATAGGCAGGGACACCCTCCATTAGACAAGGTGTGAGGGGTATGTTCAAAATGGCCTGTGATATATTACTCCAATAAATGATGATATGTTAATATGAGCAGAACAAGGCTCAATTACACAAAGCTTTAACAGCAACTTCCAGGAGTCACCATGCAGGCAAACAATAACCATTAAACTGAGTCCATCTGCTTTGTATACATGTTTAAAGAGAATAATCCAGTAAATGTATTACTGCATGTTAACCAGGGCTGTGTTACAACAAACCATTTATTGAAAGTGAAATATATAATAATAAAATAATTTCTAGCTTTCCAGAATCCACAGACACCAGTAGTACAGGCAACATACCAGCAAACCTGGTATAACCCCTCAAAGGTCAGTCAAAGACTGTTAAACTAAATTGAATCAAACCTTGCAGAAACTGGTTTAGCAAGCAAAATTCTGAAACTAGAGTTTTCTAGAGGATTCTCTCAACAGGGAGACACTAAGGCATTCAGTGACACTTTTTTTCTTAATTTTCCTCTCAGCAGGACCGTAAGAACACAAGTGCAGTGAAGCTTCAGAACAGGGTGTGCAGAGAACAATCCTCACCTGAGATACTCCCTCCCGTGCCCCTAGATATTCAGCTATTTCCTGACCAAAAGGGCACCAACCTTATCCCTGCTATGATATCCTCCAATCCCTTCTTGAATTCAAAACTTAGCTTTATATTAAGAAAACAGGTAGTTTGATGGGATCAGAAATAGTCTTGGATATCCTTTCATCTAGGAACATGTGCTTCTGACAAGTATTAAGAGTAGGCTAAATGCTTTTCTTATGATTCAACAGAATGACAACAGGAATACTTGAGTAAGATCAGACAGTGAGAGTCATGAGGATGCATCACTTTGCCTTTATAAGCACTATCCTCTAATGATTTGTTAAGAAGCTTTATCTAACAAGAATGTGGCACAGATAAAATTCAGGCACCTGATAAAGGACTAAAATGTGACACTTCCTGCAGTACATCCTGGTCTACACAACAAGTTTAGGTCTCTCAGTTCAGGTGGTTTTTCAACAAATGTTCATCATGTTCAAAACTACACCAATACAGGCAAAGCTATGAATGTTGCAACTTACATCATTGAAAGTTAACTGGACCTCCTTCTTCTCTCCCAGTTTCAAAGAAGATATAGGAAATGTGGATGTGCCAAGAGTCTCATCCATAACGTAGTTGGCATCCATTAAAGTAACCTAGAAAAGATACATGGGTATTCAATTTTACTTTGATAAATCCTTTTAAATTCCATAGTTTATGCTGAAAGTAATATGAAAAAAAAAATATGGAAAAGGAATAGGCCTACCCAACCCAGTCAACACCTAGTGCCAATAGACATGCTCTTTTAAAACAGGATATGCTCATGTATAGTGTAAGCAGCACTTTCAAAGCATTCAACTGCATGAGTATGACAATACCATTTATGAAAGATTCTTTATTTGAGCATCTTCCTGTCAGTAAATCTCACTATCTTTCTAAGCAGATATAATAACTTCAAAACTGACATACAAAAATACAATTACCTCAAATTTCCAGTTATTAGAACTGCTCTATGGAGAAACTTATATAGTTTTAAATGTGATATGCCAAAAAACATACAGCAAATTTTCTGTGGAGATGGAATCCATACATCTTAGCTTTGTATCTACAGACCTAGATCTTTATAGCAATGATTTGGAAAAATGCACAGCATCCCAAATTACACAAAGATTTTCTCTGTATTCAGTCAGATCTTCAAGTCTCTTCTCATATTCTCCATGTCAGAGCATATACCTTTTCAAAATGCAATACTATCGAAAGATGTATGTAGATAGTGCAGAACATTGTTCACTGCTTTTATTTTAATTCATGTGGATCTATATATAGGAGGATTTTTTCCTCAGTGGCAGCCTTCCAAGTTCTCAAGTAAAATATTCAGAAAGAATTTCAAGTTACTGTGTACATGGTTTGTATCAAATAAGTTCTGCAAACTCATTTGGCTTACAACTTTTTTTCCACTTGATGAAATTGTGTCTTCTAAAATATCATGTTTGTGGTTTGGGCCGTATCTTTTGCATACACAAATAGAATAAAGATACAATCACTTGAATAACTAGTTCCTACATCTGGGTTCAGCCTCTTTGCAGCTGTAAAGAATCTTCTTCATCCTGTGCCATAAGCAGCCCTTTGAAACAATGAACTGTATTTTAGGACAGAACTCATTATTTTCATAGGATCATAAAATAGTTTGAGTTGGAAGGGACCGTAAAAACCATCTGGCTCCACACCTCCCTGCCATAGGCAGGGACACCTTCCACTGAACCAAGTTACTCAAAGCCCTATTCAACCTGGCCTCGAACACTGCCGAGGACAGGGCAGCCACAACTTTTCCAGAAAATTTTAATAGCATCCACATTCTTCTATTTCCTTGTAAAACCTTATGCCCATGCTGCAATCTATGAGGGCTGTCTTTTAAAACCAATAGCAAAAACTTCGTAATGGGATTCTGAAGAGCATCTTACACTTCAGAGTAAAAACTGTACTTGGGATGGAGCTACAGATTTAGATTAAAATAATGTGAGGAGTTGAGCATTGTAGAGTCTGTCTGAGCTTGGGAATTCACAAAGAGGTTTTGGGTGGGGAGGTGAGCCTTGCAGAACCTGGCAGCATGCTGTGGCCATACTGCGATGGAAATCAGTAGCGTGCCAGCTCATAGAATTTTCATGACTGCATAAAACCATGATAAAACCTGAGAAATACCTGACAAAATGTTAGCTAAATTACAAGAGATGTTTCAGTAGCTGGGGTTTCTCACGCTGGTGGGAAATGAGCTAGTCACATTCTTACCACAGAAGGAATCAAATTAATCAGGTCTTCACATGGTCGAAAATATCTGAGATCACGTAGCAGTAAGAAATTAATGGCTTGTCAGCATCTTGGCTTCTTCATATCAGAATACACAGAGATAAGACTATAAGAGGTACTAGTGTTCCCAAGAAGGCAGCAGATAAGCCAGTGACCACTGCTGTTTGTGATTTTAACAATTTATCCTTTAAAAATTGTTGAACCAAATCTTGTACTCAACAAATTCATACATTACTAGTGAAGCTGTTGAATTGCAACTACAAGCAGAGTCAGACCCAGTCTTTATATAATGCCAGAAACCCAAGGGACTGTATTTTAAGTATTATTTGCTATTCCTTGTTTTACAATTCTGCCCATCTTTTGAGGTTCATGAGAGCTACCACAATTCACATCAACTATTTAGTCAGCTGCTCCTGCAGATCTTCTAAAGAAGCACAAGATCTGCAAACAGATGGGTAAAACAGTCTGCCCCAGGACTTCTGTTAGAATCCACAAAGGTTTTTATCAGACAAAACTGAAACAACTGAAGTAAGAGTACCCAAAACATCACTGGGTGGGCTACTCAGCCCTTGGCTCCAGGCATAGAGGAGACAGCAGAACCATGCTTCTGCTTTTTGTCTCCTCAGGGAGAAACAGGGAATGGGCAGACTTGACTTTACCCCCACCTGTTTGCTGTCCTTAATAGTTGAATCAGTGTAGGAAGCAGGGAGAAAATAATTTATGGCTGATATGAAGAATACTATGCTACTAGCCCTCAGGAGCAGTCCAAAGGATGACTCAGAGGTATATCTTGTAATGACTCTCAAGTCTACTCCTTGAATAATTTATACAACACCTCCTTTTAAGCACCATGCCTAAAGGTAAAAATCACCCTTTAATGTTTAAAGAAAGTTGTAATCTTGAGACAACAAATGCCATGCACTACAAGCTACTGTTATGTTAATCTTCCAGACTTTGTTCAATTTCCATTTTCAAAGATGCAGCTCAGCCATGTCATTTACCTCAAGAACATTCTCCTGGTTAGGATCCAAAATGAACTCAAAGGTCTCGTTCCACGTGGGATTCACATCATTATTGAAATGCTTTGTTCTCTTCCTGCAATCAGGGGCAGATGGGATGAACAGCTCCACATAAGGATCTGGAGTATCAACTACAGAGCAAAACACATGTTCAAGTTAGGTATAACTCCAGTTTGGGTGGTAATAATGAATGCAACTATGTGAAACTAGATCACCTCATGGTCTATGACATAAAATATTCAACTACATATATAACAATGACATGAATGATAAAATTAAGTTAACAATCTCCCTGAAGGAAAGAGACATCATGGTTTTAAAGGGGAGGAAAAAAACCTTTAACAAACAGAATAGCACTGGGACTGATTCAAGTTTATTGAATTATATATGCTTCTACCAGTTAGTGGAAATTATATTTAACAACTCATTTCAGCTGGGAGAAAGAAGAAAACAGCAAACCAAAGAAGTTTGACCTTTCAAATAGGAATCAATTGTATTTTGAAAAAGAAACAACAAAAAAATGGGGGTTTGAAATGACTCAGAAGGTTCTGTATATGTATCAGGGCAGAATGAAAGCAAAACTTGGCCTCCCAGAAATTCTAGCGGGGAACATCAGACAGACCTAATGGGCCTTCTGATGCCATCACCAAGCATGAAAGATACTGCCCACAGAGTACTTTAAATATCTGGAGATGCAGAATAACAAGCAAGGGCTTAAGTATTCTTCTAGCCAGGGAAACTTTAGGGACATTAACCAAATCTTCTCCTAGACTTGGGCTCCCTCAATTAAAATTTCATATGTATGACTTTGTGATTCAAAGATTGCACTATGTGAGAATTTCCTTGGGCTACTACAACACACCACAGAATTTCTTAGGGAGTTTTACACTTTGCTCCATTATCTGCAGGGCTTAGCTAACTGCGACAATTTGGCAGGTCACACTGTTACCTGCATAATTAACAAGTAGCTATTTGAAGTTGGGAATCAGTGTGGAAAGCCTTTAACCAGCAATTTTTATTAGCTACTAAGAATTTACGTCTGATCTTGTCTCTTATTTAAATAAAGTCAGGGGAACAGGGCGATCAACCCCCAAGTGCTATTTAAATCTGTTTCCACTTGCAAATATAACTAATTGTTAATTTTTACTGAATACATTAGCTCCCTTGAATTACTACACAATATTGTGCCAGAATGAAGGGAATCAAGGCCCCTTGAAACTAAACAGAATATCTTCTGAAATCAGAATTGACAAGATCTCATTTGCTAAGTCTGGATATTGAGCACTACTTTGGCAAATAGCACTAAAGACTTGCTCTGCCAAGAGACTGAACTGGCCCACAAAAGCTTGGGTTTTAACCAAAATACTGGTGCTGAGCAGTGTTCAGTTCAAAACGTAAATACTTCCCTTTCCATCTAACTGTTTACTTGAATATGTGATCAGTCCTAAATATAAGTTACAAAACTCTGTGTTGTTTTTTTTTCCTTTTAAACACAAGGAGCAAATAGTTCCCTATCTGTACTCAAAATCCCAAAGCTCTGGAAACTGTGTGCCACTGCACAGCTGGCATACAGATGCCATTACTAACTTCCTATCTGACAGACTTCAAATAAGTGTTCAAACAGAAACTAAACCCAAGGCATGGAACAATTAAACTTAGAAAAATCACTCTTCGTAACTTCCTCTTGCCAAGCTGCCCCCTCACTGCTTGCATTCATTATGTTTTTAACCTGAGGCAAAGAATCTGTCCTTTCATGTTTGAAAGTTTATTTTGTGCCATTTTCAATTACTAAAATGAAAATCTATTCTTCTATAACTTCTTTCTTTAGATGAAGAGGAAAAATACTGGAAGACTGTGATCTGATTAAGATATTGCTATAAGCTACACTACATTAATCAAAATCTTTTTCCTTATTATTGGTTAGGGACCAAAAACTAGCTACTGGCAATCTGACAAATAATACAAAAGTGTTAACTTAACGTATTTGAAAACATTAAAGTTATCAAAGGCAGATAAAACAGGCAGAGTATGTATCCTTCTGCATGGATGTATTTATTCCTGTTTGGATTTTCGCAGTTGATTTGCCAGGTATGTTTTCCAAAAAACTTATCTGAAAATGTAAGAGAAAAGTAGCTTGATCACTGCTGTTACCTCTATTTTGATTTTAAAAGGAAGCATCTTTATGAAATGGTTTTCTGGCTGTGGAACTGCTCTTTTATTTTAGCAGCCTACTTGAAAAACCAACCACAGACTCAAAAAGAAGTAATGTATAAGATTTGGTACTTCTTCCTCAGGACACTTCTGAAGTAAATGGAGTTTTGATACAGCTTAGCTAGGCTCTGGATTACTTTTTGCATAAGCATTCTTGCATGACTCCTCCATAATTTATGGGCTAGCTATCTGCAGTGCATCTCAACTTTTTAATGTAGGTAAAATCTGGAAGGTTTGCAAGTGGAAAACTTGGAAGATCTGCAAATGAACACATGCACTACCGTAAGACAATGACTGTATGATATGATCCCATATTCTTGTCTTCAGGGCATTCTTTGACTTTTTAAAGTAAGTGCCTCAACAAGAGCATGCAACTAAAATGTCACACTTCTACTGTCCAAGAGCTTCCTACATAAAGGGCATAGATAATGCTGTGGAATAGAGGGATCAGACTCCATAAGCATTTCTCAGGAAAAAAAAATAATATGAACAAGTGTATCTGAAACCCCATCTTTACAGTAAAAAAAAAATTAAGAATTTTGACATTGATGCCAATGGAAGTAAGAGTCCTGTAATTAGCAGTTTATACCTCAATGAATTATAAAGGCAATTAACAAGATGTTCATAATAATCCTTTTGTAAGATTTATAGCATCCACAAGATCTCCAAGGGTTGAACACAGGTATCCAATAACTAAAGACAGTCAGCATCTAAACTGCTATTTTTAAACACACTGGATTAAGAAATGGCTGAGAGGTAGGAAGTAAGTATTCAGTGACTTTTCCTTGTTCAACATATCTCCTGGTTAAGTAATTATTACAGAAATATATCTCTAAATTACATCATGAAGTGAAACAAACAGTGGACAATAATTAGGATAAATAATTTTCACATTAAAAATGAGTTATGCATTAAGCAATATCTATATTAAAGAAACCTGCAAAATTTTCTAAAATGGAAACCATTTGATCTTATGTTGCTAATATGTTGAGATGACTATCGTTAGGCCCCCATAGTAATATAACCAATATTTCAGAGATATAATTTATATTTCAGTCATTCCAATTTCAAGTACTTCAATAGCATAAAAGACATAAAGAAACAACAGAAAGCATATTTAAATATAAAATACCAAGGATGAAGCTGCTACCATCATACATTAAAATTTACCTCATTTGTCCATCAAAATTTCAAAGAAATACAAAGTTATTGAAGTATTCCAAAATCTGGCTTGCTGCAAAAAAAAATCTACACCATAAGACTTTGCCTTTTTTTTTTGTTTTTGTTTTTGTTTTTGTAATGAGCACGTCATAAACAGTTACAATCATAATGGATATTAAAGAAAACTTTATTTACTTTCATTTCAGTTAATATACACATCATCATTATAGAAAGCAAATCTGGATCCTGATTTTTTGGATCTGTGATCTCCAGGTACCATGCTTATACAATTAAAGGTATATTCCAGCAAGTACATGGCAGAACTTCCTTAAAAAAATATGTTAGTTTCATTCATTGGAGTTTTTTGCTTTCTGATTAACCAACATCCTCCACCATGAAGTGCAACCCATTCATAAAAGCTTCCTAGATCCCAAACAACCACCTTTACCTACTTTCCACCCTTTTTGTTTAGCTTACTGTACTACACACTTACTACACAATTACACTACTTACTGTATAACTGGTTTAGCACAAAGTTACATGCAGCTAAGAGGCTTGACTGAGGCTAAGCTAATAACACACATTGCTGAACTACCACCCACTCTTCTGAGGGGAAGGAAGCTAAAGAATGCCAGCTATGCTTTACTCACCGGCAGTTCTGGCTGGGGAAGGGGATTCAAGCAGACTGTGCAGCACAGTGCTCCTCTGTATTTTAAGGAAGTTATCAAACCTACTGTTACCCTACAGAAACCCAAACCAGGGAGCACAAAGACGTTTCCAGTGGGTTGAACATAAACTAGTATCGATCCCAGGAAACCAGTATGGCACGAGCCACGTGAATCTCTTCCTAGGCAAGAAATGTAGTTTTGATGTGTGTTTAAAAATAATAACCAATTATTGTTAGTTATATAATAAATCTTATTCAAATAGTGAATTTTATGGGACTCACTGGACAATATGCTTCACAGCATGGCATGGAAATATGGTCTCTCTGCCATAGTCAGGTGAAAATGTGGTAGATTTCAAAATCATGGGTTTTCCCAGATTAATGTGATTTTCTAGTTTTAAAAAAGGGAATTCTTATAAACAGTACTTACAGATAATTTTATTTCAATTATTAAACTATTCTTATCTCAAGCCACTTTTTATATATTTTTTTCTATTCTCCTCCCCATCCCACTGGGGAGTAGGGGGGAGTGAGTGAGCAGCTGTGTGGTGCTTTCTGCCTGGGCTTAAACCACAACATAAATCAAGGGCCTAAAGAATGATGTCTCCTGCTTTCAGGAGAAAACACAGGCACCAGTAATTAATTAATTCAGTATCAAACAGGCAAGGAGGAATGGAAAAAAGGCAGACCTGCAAGATCCCCATACAGCAGCCAACAGCATTACCTGGCCATAAGATGGGATGGTAAACCGTTTGATTAGGCTGCTAGGTGCTCAGCATAGGACATCAGCTTGGTGTACCCTCTTTGCCAATTCACAGGCAACAAACAAGTATGTAGAGCCTTTGCTGCGGATGCTGGTGGTGTGATTTTGGAAACCAAGTCGCTCTCCAGCCTGAAGAGGTGGAGCCTGGAAATGTCAGGAGCAGAACTAGCTATGTCAGGCTGCCACATACAAAAGCATCCCATCATGCCCTTAAGTTTTTACATTAAAAACTGGCACAGCTGCACAATCACAAGCCCTCGATTCAATATCATAAGACACTGCAGCAACAAGGCCAAACTTTCAATATGTGTTTTTAGATTTGTTCTGAATTTCCATTTTCAAAGAGGACTGTAGGTGAGTCCACTATCAATTCTGGCCTCCCGTGCCAGAAGGCCACAGGGAATCTCATATATACAGGAGTACACATAGAGATCACCAGTAGGGGGTCCCAAGGAAGAGGTGATAGGTTATTTGCTGCCTGCGGTTAAAGTACTACAGGAAATGCCAGGGCTTTTGGCCTTCAAGAGGGATTTTGCAAAGGGGATGATTCAATGTGAGATGTCAAGAGTGGAAGGTGACTACAAGTAAAGTAAGGAAGCTCCCAAAGCAGCAGCTATGCTATGAGAAATCCTGTGACTGTATAATATATTTATTAGAGATTATTAGTGCCTTTTGTTATGCTGCTTTTTATCTCCGGTGTTACTTGAGTGAAGGAAAAGAAGTGACCTTCCAGCACTAGTACTGCAACACCACCCCGTTTATTGGGGTAGAACACCACTAGCAGTTTCACTGATCCAGACTTGAAAGGAAATAAAAACCCAAAAAAACAAGTCAGCTAAACTCTTCATAGGTTCCAACCAAATTTGTAGAAATGCAAAGATGAAAAAAATATTCACTTCTGTAGTTTACCTGTACAGTCCCTTTGCAGACAGACAGACAGCAGTGAAAAGTGATTGAAACATTAGTTTACAATATCCCAGAGAAAAATCTGCTTTTCTAGTAGCATGCCAGAATCTAAAGAGTTTGGATTTTAGACTGGTTTTGTGTGGTTGGTTTTAATTAATTTAAATGCCTAGTTCTTAACAGTTTTGGTATTTTACTTGTGAAATGATTCAGTCTGCCAGCAAAGACACAAGCAGGAGAGAAGGAACAAGTGGACTGGCTGCCCAATTCAGCTATGACTGTGAGTCCACAGTAATGCTAGATCTGGACAATGATAAATTGGTCTAGAGTAGTTTTAGGTGTATCACATTCCTGGTAAATTAGACAAAACCCACAATATGACTTTTATTCCAGATTTATGTTAGTTGATGGAGTATAGATTATTCCTAGTCTGGCATAAAGTCTGCTAATACAAATTTAAATTGGCAATGTTTCCTGAAGCCACAGAACAAGTTTATACTGGAGCTGTTTGGTATAATGAGGTTTCAGAGGTTTTAGTCCTCTAGCAGCAGCTCTAGAGCTTGATTTGCTACACTGCTGAAGTACAGCCTGCAAGCCTTTGAGTGAGAAGAGGTCCTTCCCTTGACTTTCTAATTCAGGCAATAGTCAGAAACATTTTAAAGACCTGGAGCTGTCCTAACTGGGCAGAACAGTAGATAAGTATAGGCTCAGGTTTACTATTTAAACATGACATCTTAGTAGAACCATCGTCATTGCTACTGCAAGTAATTACAGGAAACCAAACCATAAAGTGACACCTGGGAATTGTTTCTGCCCCAGCCTCACTGCTCAGTCGGGTTATTACAGGCATTTCATTTACAGGCCTGAAGAATGGATGGCGAAGCAGAGTCAGAAGAGTGTATGAACATCAATGCTCATAAAGGGAAAAGGATGGTTGTGCATGTGAGTTAATCTGTTCTAATAAGCACGCACAACCTAGCATTAAACAAACATTCCCTGTATTTCAACTGTCCTGTAACACTGCCAGCTGGATGCTTTGATAGAGCATAGTTTTCCACTACCAGGCTTTACGAAAGTGTTTCTTTCTATAGTAAAGATGAAGAAGATTGATGATTTTTTTTCTCTTCCCTTTCAGAACACACTCAGAAATACATAAATGAAAGCATTTATTTATTTGTAAGAATTTTCCTTGATGCAGACTAATATGTGGGACAGTAAAACGCAAGGCAGTAGCCAGAAGATGCTTCAAATCACACTCAAAAAAAAAAAACAAAAACAAAAAAAACCACCACCACCACCACCTTCCCCCCCCAAAAAAAAACCCACAACCAAACAAAGACAATTTCAAAACAAATTTAAGAAGTCATCTTCATGCAGTAGACAGCAACCTGCATAACTTTGTATCATCAAAGGAGCTGTGGATGAGAAGATTTATGTGGATTCATGTAAAAGCAGTGAAAATAACGCAAAGAAACCTCAGTGAGGGCTACTAGTTACATCACAAGCACACCCAGCTCAAGGAGTCCCTTACTGAAGAGAGCTGAATGCTTGAAGACTATCAGAGGAAAATATCACATGCTCACAATAGTTTTCCTTTGCATCTGACTATGACTGATGTTGTTCCTGACTCTCCCTTAGGATCAGGCGTTGGCCCAACACTATGACAACTTCAAAGCCCTCCCTGGGAAGGCTGATGAGAGGGAAAAGAAAAGAAACAGGAAGAAATCAAACTATTACAGAGGACAAATGGAATAAAAGGAGGGAGGTTCATCCTAAATGGAGGCAGAGAAAGGCTCAAACTAGAGAAAATGATGTCCACAACTCTCTGGAGAAGAGCTGCACCACAAAGTTCTACCTGGAGACATGACAGCACATGAAACAAAAATCAGATCCCAGTCACCATCAAGCGCCATTCTCCTGGGGCTACAATTGGTCACTGCATAGCAAGAACCTCAAGCAGAGAGACAAGAAGGTCCTTCAGAGTATCAGGCAACGTGGATCCTTGGCCATAGTCAGTACAATTGCTTTAATGTTATTGCAGTGTAACAGAGTAACAGGAGAGCCTTCCTCTAGGATGAAAACAAGTTTGCGCTAATGTTTCATAGAGAGTCCCTGCCTCGATAACTACATGGTAAGTATTCAGAGACATTTTTTTTCTTATTGAAAAGACATTTTTGCAACTGGAAAGAGCAGCATTTTCTGGATCAGTTGTTTCACTGTGGAACACGTTTGTTTCCCACAAAACTTTCACCTCCCAGCACTGCTTCATTACAAGCCTATGGCTCTACAGCCACAGTCAGCTGCTATGTTTGGTGATGAACCACTACAGAACATGATCGACAGAAGGACTGTCAGGAAGAGCCAAATCTAAATGGGTTGTTGAAGCCCACAGAGTTCGGTCAACCTGGGAGTCTGATGCCCATCCAGGCCACCCTAGCACAGATTGGAGCAGCATGGGTCCAAACAGGAACATTTCTCTGTAAAGCACACAGTATATCTTACAGCTCCTGGTCACATGAAGATCTGCATGTGCAGCCTGCAGGACTTGAAAGATTGGCCACCTCTGACCTACTTTTTCCAGCCTGTTAAACTGGCAAAGGGGAGGGGTGTGACTTGCTTTCCTCCAGGGCCTTTCCGGAAGAGCATTAGCTGATAACACATCAACACTTCAGTTCAGTACAGTTCAGGTATACTGTAGCTAAGTCAAGGTACAAGACTGGCCAGCTGTGATACAGAGAACAGCTGGATTAATCCTGAATGAGCTGCTGCAACACAAACTCTCGTGTCCCTGCTCCAATAAAACCAGGCAAATCTCCAGTTCCTTCCCTTTCAGCTACCTCATATATATGCCTAAACTGCACTTAGACTACTGTGAGTATGCCTTAAGTCAGTGCCAACATTAAGACCTATGGCTCATAATGAGCACAACTCCAGGGCAAAGGCCTATGGAGGGACAGAGACTGGAACGGTACTGGACATCACCTCCTCTCTTCCTCCACAATGCTAAAGCAGATCCTACAGCCAGGGCCAAGCTGGTGCTGCAGGCAGGGAAACATGCGTACCTGTCCTATGCAATGCCACAACTCCTAGTTTCCTTTGGAGAAAGCAGAAGGCAAACAGGAAGCATGTCAGCAACATTGTCCCAGCAGAAGGATGTCTTCCTTGACTTTCGAGGGGACATCTATCGCTGGTTACAGCAGTAAGGGCTAATTGCGCCAACAGCCACTTACAGGAGCTGTTTTCCATCTCTGTTAGCAAGTTTTGCAATCTGGATTGAGCTTTGTTCACTGGACTGCTCTCGGTACTATAACTTGTTTATCTAAGCAGCCTAACTAAGGAAACACAACCTTAATTCCAACAGGGTGGAAAGAAACTGGGATAGCAGCTGAGTACTAGTGCTACTTAGCTATCCAAAGTTTAAATTTTTTATTTTTAAGAAAATATTTTTTTCCTTAAAATGCCCAGAATTAGATTGTTTATTATTATAGCATTAAAAGCAGATGAAGCAAATGAAAGCTGCAAATCCAAAACAGGATTAAACAAGATTAGCAATCACTAAGAGTAGAGTCATACAACTGGTTTCCTTTGTAGATGTCAGCAATTGCTTTGAAAGCCAGTATACTAGGAGAAAAATGGATCTTTAAAGATCTATGACAAATTTTATGATGCTTCTCCTTTGGCCTGGTTTTCCACCAAGCCCCCTCAAAATCCAGAGGAAGAAATTCTACAGGGGAAAAAAAAAAAAAAAAAAACAACAAAAAAAAACACCCAAAAAACAAAAACACACAATCTGCAAGAATCTCTCTTCCAGAAAGTCGCGGTTTGGGATTCTGGTCTTTTTTTACACATTCTTATATTGACATGCAACTAAGGAAAGGCTCTACAGCATGGCAGGTGTCTGGAGTAGATCCAAAACTAAACATCCACTATGTAAGAACTCACCGGACTGGAAGCAAGTTCTTTTCCAAAACCTCCAGTCAGAGAAGTGATTTTAATAGATCTATTGACCCCTGCAACCATGGGAAAGCTAAGCAATTAGATAATTAAATCTTCACCAAAAGCATGCAAATTTTGAGATATTCCATCTTGCATTGGGTTTATGTGGAAGGTTTTCAGTAGTAGCAGGGCTACAAGTGTGGCTGCTGTGAGAAAATACCAGAAGCTGCCCCCATGTCACATCAAGACAGTTTTAGCTTTCTCCAAGACAGACCAACTGCTAGCCAAGGCTGAGCATAGCAGCAGCACTGCTGGTACCTCTGTGATAACATATTTAAGAAAGCATTAAAAACCACATCACAGCAGATGTGAGAAAAAGTAGATAATGTGAAAGAAGCAACTATGCAGATAACAAGTCAGTAAAGAAGGGAGAAGACATGCTCCAAGTGCCAGCACAGAAATTCCCTCCTAGTGACATAGTTTGTCTCCCTGCAAGCCCAGGGAGGACCATGATGGAGTAGAGATTCACACTGAAGCCTGTGGAAGATCCCACACGAGAGCAGTTAGATGAGCTGTGAGTCAAGTCACAGCCTGTGTAGAGCCCGTGCAGGAGCAGCCTCCCTTTAGGAGCTGCAGTCAATGGAGAGGAGACCACATAGACACAGATTTTCTGAAGGAACTCTGGCCCATGGGTGACCCGCGCTGGAGCTGTCTGCTCCTGAAGGACTGTAACCCGTGGAAGGGCCGCATACTGGAGAGGCTCTTGAAGGACAACAGCCCATGGGAAGGCCCCACGTTGGAGAAGGTCATGAAGGACGTTCTCCTGTGGGAGGCATCACATGCTGGAGCAGGGGAAAAGTGTGAGGAAGGAGTGGCAGAGACATGTTAAGAAATAACTGCAACCCTCAGTCCCCATCCCCCTGTATCACCTGGGGAGGGGCACAAGTCAGGAGTGAAACTGAGTCTAGGAAGAATGGAGGTGTAATGAGGGAGGTGGTTTTAGTTTAATTTTAACTATCCTACTCTGCTTCAATTAATTGGCAATAAACTAATTTCCTCAAGTTGAGTCTATTTTGCCTGCAATAGTAAATGGTAAAGTGATCTCCCTGTCCTCATCTTGACTCATGTGATCTTCTCATCATGTTTTAACCCCCACTTCTGCTGATGGTGGGGAAGTGATAAGAGCAGCTTGGTGGGCACCTGGCAGTCAGCCAAGGTCAACCCACCACACATATGCTGCAATTGCTCATCTCAAATCTTCCAGCCTGTAAAAGAACTTATTGTTAAGACAGTATGTGAATGTAAGAATCATCTTGAAAGGGCCAGCATAAAACTAAAACAAGTGAAATCAGTAAAGGAAGTACTCCTACGCAAAGGCAACAGTAATTGGGCAGATACTTGAAATAAGAAGGGATTTGAATGAAATACTGAGAAAGAAGGAGTCTGCTCTCAAAAATTCCCCTTTCCCCTCCCCACTAACATCCTGGATTATGCATTCTTACAGTAATTCTCATTTATCATCCCTGCATTCACAGAATGACAAACTGGTGTAAGTACCTAACTTCCTTGATATATGAAAAGCATTTGCAGGGAAACTTTCTCTGATGTAATTATTGCCATTTTAGTTTATTCTGATGTGTTTTATCAGCGAGAAACAAAAGCAGCTACTGTAGCTTAGCTACTCAGATCCTGGTATGACCCAGATCCAGATTTGATTGCTTGTCTTTGTCAGATCACTTCATAAAAATTTTAAAGCTTACAGAGACAATGGGAAATCTCAGCCAAATAAAATAAAAAGGGAGGGTGGGAAGCTATCCTGGCTCCAGCTTTCTCTATTGTTCCAGCCACCCAGATCAGCAAGGACTAAAAATATGTCTTGAATCAGCAGTGTTCTGTGTGAACTGTCACCTAAGGAAAAACACTGCCTGTGGAAGTTACAGTATAGTGGGCATCTATTACCTAGTTTTAAGGATGACGTAACCATTTATACTCTCCATTAATGAAGAGCTCAAAAAATCTTGAAAAACTTGCTGAAAATACTGCAGATGTCCCAAGCGTGGGCTCGAGGAGACAAAGGTATGAATAACTATGCCATTTAGGCCCTCTACACCCACCTAGAGTTGGAGCACCATGCACACTAGATCTCTAATCTAAAACTCCTTGAGCAGAGGTAGATCTCAAATACTTAAGATGCAAAATGCCACACAAACAGCAAAATAATAAGCACTTCCAGATATTTAATGCTTGGTTTTACTCCGGTCTTTCACAGTTACTCCAGAGAGTCCTGGAAAGACTGATGTGGAAAAATGAAGAAAAGCAAAACATTATACAAAATCTCTCATGCTCCCCAGGACCTCCATCGCCACCACAATGTAAAATTGTCTCTCTTGCCCACAGATCAGTCACTGTCTGCACAAACTTGAGCAACAATGGAAAAAATTAGGAGAAACTCATCAGAAGAGTCAATAGCTTGGTAGTGTCCATCATGGGAGAGCAACACTCAGGTACCCACCCTGTACAAGGCACCTAATTATGTATTACAGCCACCCTCCCTGGTAGTGAATCCTATCCTTGAGGTCAGAAATCCAATGTAAAATTCAGAAATTCCTTCAGCAGGTTACAGTTTTGGCAAAGCAAATGAAAAAAGAAAAAAATATTGGCTGGCACCATGAACTGTAAAGACCCTCAACCACTCACAGCTTTATACATCTTTAATTAGTATTAATTAAGATGATTAATGATTTTATCAAATAGACTCCAGGCTCCAACACACCAAACTTCTTATTTCCTATGTGTATACATATTTTTCACTTTCCCAAAATACAACCAGAAGCAACGTTCTAGGGGGTTTGGTTTTTTTTCAGTTGATTGGATTTACCAGTACTCCAAGAACAAGCCCCAGAAACTTAGAAACTCATTCAGAGATGCCCCAGGCTGCAGATGCCTCAGGCTATGGAGCACTCCTAGCTGCCTCAGACAGGAAACTAAGCAGGTTTAAGTGGCCCTTGAGCATAGTTCTGTCAGATTTTATCAAAATAACAAGTTCCTCCTGAGTAGCTTTTTTGGTTTTGATGATTTGGTAAGGCAAGAATTTTGCCTGGAAAAATATCCAATTACATTGATGGACAATATTTGGGATTTACGCTGGACCATACTTTTTCTGTGAAGGTGGGGGTAAAGTCATGGTTCACCCTTTCCATACTCCCTTTAATATCATACCATGCCATCCCCATTTCAGCCCCTTTTTTTTCTCCTTCCCATGTTCCCCACACTGTCTCATGACAGAGACCTCTGTGTCTGAGAACCTGTGTTTTTCCCATTTAACCCATCTTCTTACACATGCACAACTGTGGGACCCTTGTTCTATTCTTCACAGCCCTTTTCCTGAGATCATCTTAAATAAAGACCCTCTAAGAGGCCACCAGAATAGCACCCCATGCATCTTGTCTGTGTGCTCCTTTCCTTCACCCTACAGTAGATGCTTCCTTCTCCCCTCCTGCCAGGGCTTCCTTCTCTTCTCCTTATACTCTCAGTTTTTCAACATTCCCTTTCCAACTGTCCTTCCTGCTTACCTCCCACCCCTAAGTTTAGTATTAACAGTAGACACTAACTATGGAAAAAAAACAACCACTAAATCAAACAAAAACCCCAAAACCCAAAACTGTTAACTCATTGAAGCAAAGCTGTGTGTCAGATAAGTTGCTGTAGCTTGACCTAAAAGCAGTTACCAGGAACATGCTGGGAAAGAAACATTTGCATGTCAAATGAGCCTTAGGAGAGATCGGGAGTGTGGCAACACATTCACTCTCCCAACTCTAGCCTGCATATTTTGGGCTATGCAACACTTTGCATAAAGCACCAGCAAAAGGGAGAGATGACCTGACATGAAAACACACATAATCTAGGAAGAAGGAATGTTCTTTTTACAGATTCAGCTGGTGTCTTATTCAGCTGTCTACCATGAGATCTGCTTATCCTTACCCATTTGGGACTTTCCTTTTTTTTTTTCTTACTCTGCATTGATTCAGCAGAGCTCTGGGCTTTTACTTTTTTCTTTTGTGATCCCACCACCAAACCACAGTCTTTTGAAGATACAGCAATTACCAGTTTCACTATAGTTAGAACAGCACTTCCAACTGAGCCAAAAGACAAAACGTAGGTGTTGCTTGCTTGTAGGCAAATTGTTTACAACTCACTCAGCTTTTTGGATCAATGGAAAGAAGGAGTGACAAATCTGCTTTCTGAGTTAGAGTGAGTGAGCAATGAAATGGGTACATTGTTCTAGCTTTAACAAGAAAAAAAAAATACCAAAAAATACAAAAAAAAAACCAAACAAACAAAAACAAAAAAAACACCAACCCACTAACAGTCATTTAATGCATGACAAGCTTTGATGTGTCATCTCCCCCTGCCTATAGCAACAGTCTGCTAAGAAGAAAGAGACAAAATAGAAATACTCACGCATGTCACCAATTGCTCCTTTTGTGACATTTGTGGCTTTCCTTACTGTCACAGTGAATATGTGTGAATACTGGTGCTCCACCTGGAAGTCAGAGTTAGAAAAGGTTAAGCTCCAGAACAAGAAGCAACTTATCAAAATAGGTTTCATTTTGTCCAAAAACTCTGAGAGAAATCACCCAGTCAAAATGTAAGTGAAACTCATACTGGATAGAGCATCTTAAAGCTGAACCGAACCCTGTAGCTTTACTGAAAGGTCAGTGCTTGTTTTTTTTCTGCAGCCACACCTACTAATCTTAATGAATAACACTCCTCCTCTCTACAGAGCCTGCTTTAAGGCATTTAGTCAGTCAGGGACAATGTGGTTTAGTAAGAAAAAAAAATTAAACTAAAAGGGTTTTTTTTTTTTACAGTGTGCTTGGTTTTGTAATTACCTTCCCCCAGTATAAAGAATGGGTGAAATTATTTGAAAGCATACGTCCTGGAAAAGATATATGTGTACTACACACACAAGGGATATAGTTAGTAATGCACAGAATATACCTTTTTGTACACACCAATATTCAAAGTGCAAGTGCCCTTAAGACAATGGAAGCAAGGTGAAAAATCAGGCTGCTAAAATATTCACAAGCAAATTTCAAGCAGCTTCTAGAGCTTCCTGTTTCCTGCAAAGCCTAAGCACATTGCAGGAGCTGCCTTTCTAACAGCAGATCTGACCTGAATTAACTAGGGAAGTAAAAAAGACATGAAATTAAGAAACACGTTAAAACTTTAATGAAGAGATCAGTAACTCACATCTTTTTCACTTTATCTACATAGCCATAAGTTTGACCTACCTACTGAATACCACTACCAGAATGGCATATTGCAAGGCAGACAACATTGGCCTTTACAGAGACACAGTACAGAGGCTGTGGGTAAGTTTTATGTTATTGAACCAGGATCAGGTCTCACACAATTGCCTCCCAGCACTTACATCTACACTGCTATCTTCAAGCCAGTCCTATGACACTCAAGCTGTCCAACTGCCCACAGTACCTAGACGTTGACTCACAAGCTGGTTCAACCTGGAGTGTGACCAGCTTGGTCTTCTGCAACAGAAACTCATGTACTGGGAGGGGCCACCTCACACCTGAGCTCCACTTCTACAAAGAGTGTCAAAGAATGGCTGAGGCTGGAAAGGACCACCAGGGGTAATCTAGTCTACCTAGTGCACCCCATATGTGGCTTTGTTTTCAACAGTTGCACATGCCTCCACTTAAGCTACTGCTGCTTCAACTGCTGGATATTCTAAGGGCCTCAAGGTGGTTCAGGTGGTTCTCGTAGCAATTTCAGAACTGGGTGTTGCAGCCAAGCCCCATTATTTCACATCTACAACACGCTTACACCCAGAGACAAGAACCAAATTCAAAATCTAAAATACAAATTAAAAAAAAAAAAAAAAAAAAAAAAAAGTCTGTAGTCTAGAGGTCTTCAAAGGCACAGCCTCATCACCATGGCAAAAACTTAACTAGGAGAAAATGCCCACAGCGATACTAAGGGTATGACTGCATCACAGGCACTGGCTAACCCAGACACTGAATTGTTGCATCTTTATTACAGCTGTAATCACCCACATGCTGTGATGACTGCTGGAGGCTCATTTCATGATAGTCTGCCCAGCAGTAAATTTCAGCTCTTTTTCCCCTGTAAGCTGTAGGAGTTGTCTGGTTCAAAGAACAAGTAAGCAGGCAGAGGGGAAACTGTGGCAATGAAACTATTACAAGTGGTATACTGAAATCGTCATTGCACAGCAAGTGTTTCATCAACCGCAGTACAGCTGGAACCCAGACACTTCTTGAAAGAGCTCAAAGCTGTTTTATCAGTGTGCACCACCTGCACAAGCATGCCAAATTGCTGAAGTGCCCGTTTCACAATGCAGCACTGCCCTCAGAGTTTGCTCACACAGACTGATGTAGTTCCTTTGTCATATACAACCTTATAATTAAAAGAAATAGCCCAAAGTACTCACTCACCACCCTTCTCATTCTTTGCTGTTAAGAAAGAACCTATCCTCAACTAGAGACCATAAATCAGAGATCGCCGAACATTTAGCAACAACAAAGAGGATAGAGTTACAATTAAGTTACAGGTACGGGACATGGGCATGCTGGATTTACTTAGGTGTTCGGTGGAACTCATGCAATTCTGGGGTAGTATCCCTATTTTACAGTCCTGGCTATAAAATGGGGATACTACAAGACGCTCACTGACAAAAAGCACTTCTTGCATCTCCTAGTCCTACTTAGGAAACTCACATGACTAATAAAAATGCCTACCATCACTACCTTCTATTACAGATGGATAACAGTTTTGCTAACACTATGGTGAGAACTGCTTTTTATTCACTTAAGCAGCAAACCCCATCATTCTAGATGTTGTTTTGCCAAAGAAGTTAAGTCTGGTATCCTCCGATCTGAATGCAAATACACAGAGGTCTGGCAAAACAGAAAAACAGTATCTTCTTTCCCCATGCCTCACTCAAAATAACACATTGAGGTTTATAGTTAAAGATATTAATATTTGGCCATAATCACACACTTGGAAGAAATTTGCCTCTACTAAAATAAATGATGTCCCTCATAGTAAAACAAAACAAACAAAAAAACCTCAACCAACCAAAAAATCTATATACACAGAGATATACAGGGAGCTCAGAGTCTGCATCTTTTCTTACACCAAAATAAACGTTTTTCATGCAATTTAAGTGCAATCGGAAATTAAAACAATTTTCCACTTAGGATCCAGTTTCTGAAAGTATCTCAGGGCCTAAATTAACAGCTAACACAACTTTCAAAAGCTTTTTTTTTTATTTTATTTTTTTTTTTTTAGTTTTTTGAAAGACTGAGTTCCACAGAAGTCAGATGACCTGAAAATACGTCAAGAAATGTACTGACTATGGATACCTTTAGAAATCCAGCCCTTGCTAGTTTAGATGACAAAGTTGCATTTTTTAAAGTAACTTCACCTTAAGCCTTGATAAAAATCTGTACATTGGCAACTCCTCAATTATTATGAAAAATAGACGAGGCACATAAATCACTTAAATGTTGCAACACTGAGTGGAGCAACATCTGCGTACCTTTAAAAATCTAAGCCAGGTTAAAAATCTCAGAAGCTCACAATTTAATCAAAAACCTAACTCCTCACACCCAAAGTCATCTAGCTTTCCATATGTGCTTCATTTCAATTCCTCTTTCTCCATAAATTTTGAGAAGAAGGAAAAAAGTAAAAATACGCCCCCTCTGAACATGGATTTTCTGAATTATGGAAACTCCTATGGACAGTATTCACCCTTTACTGGTACAATTTCCTGCACTGCCATGGCTCAGTATCTCCTGTTCTCGTACTACACCTCTTCATCTCTTCCTACTCCTCCCTCTGCCTCGTTTGATCCTTTCCCATCTTTGCCTGTTTTTTTTCCTCCCAGTAAAATTTCCCTAACTATCTGGTTTCCTCTATTTTACATCTCATTTTATTTGTATGTACATAAATGCCACCACCTCCCCCACAACAGGACTGGGAAACAGAATAATGCACTAAGACCTCTTGTAACACAATCAGGTTTTACCTATGAACCTTCTGCGCTTACTGAGAAAGCAAGGGATTTGCATGCATTAATACAATATTTTTCAAACCCCAGAATGCTGAGTCACAAAATATAACCCAATCAGGAGATATACTTGCACACAAAATACCGGTCAGGAAGGTCGGGTATAAATAAGATTGTGTGATAAGTATTTACTGATTAGACTTAACATTAAGGACACTTGAGCTGATGATTGCCTTGCTTTCTTAAGTAACAAACTGTCATGAATTCCATGCTCTCCTTTCACAAGGTAAGACAATTAAGACAAACATTTGTGCATGCACACATAAATTTTGTCTTCAAGTGATTTTTCCCATTGTTACAATATTTATCTCCCATATCGATGTTACTAAAGGCATATAACACATCTTAATTCTTTATTCTCTGAATCTAAAAACATTTTTGATAGTTCTGTCTGTACCTGAAGTAACTTTATGAATGCTTTATTTTATTCCGCCAAGTCTTTCATAAGCAATTGCAATTTTCAAATGAAGAAACCTCAGAAATTTCTATTCACTTTTCAAGCAATTATAGGATCAACTCTTGCATTAGCAGATTTCTGGCATCAGCAAGATTCCCACAGCAAGAGTTCAACATTGCCAGAGGACTGTGTATATTTCTAATGTTCCACTTTGTTCACTAAGGCATATATATTGGTATCAAAAAAGATTCTTCATATCAATGATCCAATGAAATATAATTAAGTGCCTCAGAGCATCCATGGAAGTACAGATCAAATGAAGCATTCCATCCAGTAGAGGGTACTGCTGCAGAAAGGAGTAAGTTAGAGTACTGTTTGGACACTTAAATACAGACAACAACCTGAAACTGGTCTTTACAGCAGCATTCACAGAACTGTGGAGTGAGTAAAACAACAGTTTGACATCTGCTGGCTGCAAATTCATGCAAAGGATATGACTGTGTGGGGTAGAAACCACATAATTGATAAGGGATCATTTCAAGGAAGTATACGCTGTATTTTTAGCAGTGTAAAAGTTCAACATTACGAGAACTGTATGGTAACTATCTTTGAGTACATATCACTTTTCCTGACGTGAGATTATGTGACTGTTAGGAAAAGTGCTTCGTATGAACATACCCAGCTTGTTTCAAGATTTCAGTTTGAGTAGGAATTGAATTTCACTGTTTACTTTGGAAAGCCACTCAAGCAAAGATATGTGTGAATATTACAGCCAGAAGCCAACATTCAACTAGCTGCTGAGCCACTGCACTGGCTTGCCATGCAAAGGGCAGTTCTGCTCCCGCTTCTCCTTTCCTTTCCCCTACTTCTCTACTTATATAGATTATTCTCATGATTGTATTCTTTCCTCAAGCCAGTTCTGACAGCAGAGAATGAAACTTTGCCAACTTTTTCCACAAATTCAGCAAGGTCAATTGGCTCACCTCAATAACATGCATTTGATAGCTGGTACAAAGGATGCAGGAGGAACACCGGAATAAAGCAGGAAGTGGGGAGCAGGAGCTTTTGGGAGCAGTATGATGTGGAGTGGCACAGGTCAATCCACTGATACTTAGAGATTACAGGCTATAGTTTGAAGATTCTCTTTGAATCAACATCACTGATACACACTAGTTTAAAATTTAAATATCCAAAATTGCTAACTTATCTCTTTATCCGTGCTGATGAAAAGAGAAAAATAGTTATTTGGTAATTAGAATTATACAAAAAAAAATTGTACTGTAAGGGAGAAAGACACATGATGTTACTTTTGTAGATCACATTTCAGTTTGACAATCAGGAAATCAGTGCGTGCAAAAACTTGCATGAAATAGTCAACTGGAGGACCTTTGATGAAACACTTTGAACAGGCATGTCCTTTAGAACAATATCCTACAACACCATATGCATGAGGTGGCAGCTAGGAGCCAGTATTCCATTTTGACTTACACATGAGCAATGACACTCAAAGCCATGGCATGCTTTCAAAAAGCTAGTTTGAATCTTTCTAATTTCAGTCAAATTCCTGAAGAAATTTTCTCTACCCACGCTTCCATTATACTCTAACTTCACTTACCATTTCTCTAAGGAATTAATAACTCTAATAATGCTGCATGCATATTTTGAGCAAGTTCTCATATTATATATACTGTCTGGTATAATGTACAAGACAGAATACAGGTAAAATTCAAAGCTACTCACCACTATGTGTTGATAAGGATCTATGATGGCCATTTTTGCTTTAGTTTTTATTCAGAACTGTCAAACGTCTATTTCAGTCCTACACAGAAGAGGCTTCCTAGTTTGTCAAAGCAGACTTCAGTATGACAGATCCTTTAACTGTTAAATAAAGGAAAAAAAAAAAATCAAAATTCTTATGTTCTTTTTAATCCATATTTTGTAACAAATATTTTGTACATATTTTGTAACAAATTAGTTCTCTGACATTAGGAAGGTTCCACAATTAATTTGTTTACCAAGAACTTAATTTCATGTAAGCTAAAGAGGTATAGATACTTACTTGCCTGAACCAGATTTCCTGCGCTTATTTCCTCTACCTCAGTGTAAAAGCATGAACCAATTGTCCTGAATTCCAGTCATCCAAGTGTTTTTAACAGCTCTACAGATAAACAAAAGAATAGGGTAATTATATTTATTACATGCATTCAAATACATATGCTTTCATGCATTACAATCCTCATGGGGGGGTTGGAAATCACTATTTAATTAATTAGCCCTTTTACAGTAGTGACAAATTCCTGGTTTCCACGCTTTGCTCATGTATTAAAGTGCTCACATGGTCAGGAAAAGATTAAGGTCCTCTTTTTATCCTCCTTTCTGTACAAGGTGAGGTACAAGGCTATGTCCTGCACTCACCCCAAGGGACATGAACTTTAGAACTAAAAGGCCAGTTAGACAGCATAAGCACAACAGGTCGCAACTTGCACCAGACAACTGCAACCCTCCATAGTAGGGGTCTGCTTAGCCATTTTAACACAGCTTTTCATACCACATTCACTTGAAAAGCTTTTTCCACAAAGAGCAAATTCCCAGTCACACCCAACTGCACCTAAGAAAGTAACAAAAAACAAATTCCAGCATTTAATCCACAGCAACAGCATGGGAGAGCTCATTTGGCAGCTGCCCATTTAACTACAAACAGGCAGCAATGTTGCCCTCTGTAGACCTGGAAAGGGAATTCAACAGAAATTGCATATAACCTCACAGGACACCCCAGTTGTCAAGAGATTTATAAGAGGCTTTGATGGGCAAACTGCAAACCAGTTGGCAGAAGTTAAACAGGTTCCTCCTAGGCCACTGTTTTCTCAAGACTTTGTGAAGATTTCTGTATTTCCATATGAAGCTTGTCTTACGGAAACAAATCCTTATCCTCAATCTTGAAAGGGCAGAATAAGCCCTAAACAAGGATGATATATGGCACTCCAAAACCCTTACTCTTAAGCAATTGTATGCAGGAATTTCCATAAAAATTTTGTTTGTTATGATCACTAGAACATTACAATATCCTTTCTTTAATCCTGTCAGCTCTAACAATAGCTTGAGGCTAGAAATCAACCTGGCTTTATTTCTTTTTTTTTATTTTTTTTTTTTTTTAATCTAAGGAAGTCTGAATAAGAAAGACTTCAACATACATTCAGTTCATGGTTTTCATTCAAGGCAGCTCAGTGCCAGGGCAACAGGAACAAGCCATCTTTATCATACAAAGTGAGTAGTTTTTCATGCTTAGAGGAAAATCTATAACACAAAAATCCACCATTATTTCTCCTACTGAGCTAATAATTGCAAAGACTTGTTTTTACTACAAATCTATCTGGTAATTCATCAGTGGCGTAAACAGGCAGATTAGAGGAAAGTAACATTGTGTTTACAGACATATCGCATAGCTGCTTTGTTATATTCAAGTTTATTTTACCTTGGATCCTACTTAAAGCATGACATTGGAGAACCTTGGTAAACAAGCTCTGCTGTATCAGTTTTTTAGGAACTGTTGCAAAGTTGCAATCAAGAAAAGGGCAATCAAAAAAAAAAAAGGGAAGACTGAGGACTATCCAAGCACTGTAACAAAGAGGAAGTTCATAAGTCATAAACCAGAAAACATACCATTTCCCCTAACTGCACAGTCAACTACCAACAAGTTACCATGCTCATTTTTAGAGAATGCAGGAAAGCAAGCTGAGAATACTGCTCTATCTGCAGAAATAACAAAATGGGCTAGGCCTAGGATGTGAAGCCTGGTTCAAGTTACTTGTCTAGCATCCCAAAGGCAGAGTTCCAGTACAGATTATCACTCAGCTGGTCAGTTGGCTGAGACATGATATAATCCTCTTTTTCCTATAACCCCCTGCCTCATTTATTTCAACATCTGCGGGAAAAACATTTGTGATCCTTCACAACAACAGTGCCTGACTACAGAGACGTAATAAATCCCCAAGCACTATCTGTCATCCTCCAAGTTGAATGAGGCAAGGATCACACAGACAGACAAATATGCAATCACATAATTAACAACTGTATCACAAACATACATGCACAAACGGCAAGCTAAAGATATATAGCCAGAGTCTTTGAAGAGGGCGAGGGAGCAAGTAGATCACGATGTGGCACATAAAGCTTAATATCTTGGGTTTCCATACAGCTCTAGCAAACAGCGTAATAGATGCCAGCCCTAGACATGCTGGTATTATTCCAAATTGGAGCTCTTGGTTTGCTGTCTTACTTACAGTATTTCACATGTGATATACAGAGGCAAAGACAGGCATCCAGTGCTATTTCAGATATGCAAGTGTCATTGGGGTACCCTAGGGCTGCCAGATGGACAGGTACCCATGCTCTACCAGAAGCCAGCAGGACATTTGAAGTGGTAGCAGACATCTGTGTTTAAGTAACTGAATACTTATGCCTATTACAGTGGATTTAACTGAAAGCAGAATTACATGACCCTAATATAATTACACCACACCCTTTACAAGCTTGCACTACATTATCAACAGAATTTTGGTGAAGCACACAAATGTATTTCTGCATCTAAAAATCTTAGTGTGGCAGAGGAGTGAAAATGCTATTACACTTATCAAGCACCACAAGGAAAATCTTGAGGAATGTTTACTTCAAACATCTGCAGTAAGAAGAGCTTTGACCTCAAAATTACCTCACCTAACACTACTACTATACACTGTGCATTCCACAAAGCCTAATAGAAAAATCGCCAACTAATTAAGGACTGTATCACAAGTACCAAGAGCTGAACTCCAGTTGAAGCTGGTGGTAGACCAGCCCTTGACAGATTGCAGGTGAAGTAGCACTTCTAAGCAAGTCTCCAAAGACATTTTAATATTATTAACATGCATTGTTTTGTTTCTCTGATATCTGGTGATATTGCACCACCTGTGAACTGTGCTGTTGCTAGGCCTGATAGAATTCTTTCCTGAAGCACTAACAAAAGTAGCATAACTTCTGTCAATTCATGCAGTACCACCAAAATTAACTAAGCAGGACAGACTGATTGAGGATCAATTTCTTGATTTTTTTTTACAAATGTCAAAGCTTACAAAATACCATGGCAAACACACCCTTGAAGGGTCACAATTTAGCTTGGTCATGTAATACAGAGACAACTTTCTGCTAAATTTCTAAATCTCCCTTTCACCCGAAAGTAACCTCTACTTTTATCAACCCAAGAGCATTTAATTTCAGTTTCAGACATTAACAGTAACAAGCTATTAGTGGATAGGTGAATTGCTGTTTGAAATCAAGACAATACTGTGATATTGGTTCATTTTTACTCAAGATGACAGACTGAAATGGATAAGATTATTTTCTCTAAAGACCAACAAATAACAGCAATTCCACAAAGAGTTACACACACAGATTATAACCGCAACATTTTCCTACTTTGTGTTGATTCAGTAAATTCCTGCAGATACTTCAGTTTACAGGATATGCCCAGGAAAAAGGACAAGAAGAATAATGAGATTTTCCCATTTCATGCTGAGCATGAGCTCACTCCACAGTTAGTCTCACCAAGGGGAAGAGCTCTGAAAATGGGTAAAGCACAATACAATATAAATATCACCACCAGGGTAAGTCCTCAATATTGCAAGAGGAAAAATCATAAGGAGATTGTTTATATCAATCTGGCCAATTCTTAAAAATCAAAAGATCTGAATACTTAAAAAAAAAAAAAAAAATAATAAGTGTGACTCACTGGTACAGTCATTAATGCTTAATCTAATATGAAAGAATAAGGGGTACAGGATAAGCCATTGACTCAGGCTTTTGGTATGAATGTCACCATCCATTTTTATCATATCAGATAACAGAATTTTATTTGGTTAGATTAATCCTGTGATTGTTTAACAGAAATAATAAATAATGTGTTTCTACATGATTTTACCCAGCATCCTGGAAAATCACTGTAATGATATTTCTTAACTTAGGTTTTTCCACACAAGAAACAAGGTTTACCTCTCACTCTGTGTAGAGCTCCCATTGCTCCATTTTCATCACAAATTAAAAAGTACATGATTTGCTGATGTGCAGTGACTGTTCTTCCCATGTCTTGCTAAGAGAGCACGGGTGGCAGGAAGGATTCTAAGCACATTCTGGGGTGAAGTTTGGCAAGGAAGTTCATATAACATAAATAGCGAGACGGGAGATTTTGAGACTGGGAAACTAGATTTGACTTCCTGCTAAAGAGGACATAGTAAATGAAGAAGATTGTGAATCTCGCCTTGAAAGATGACCTGTTAGCCTGTAACCAATTACTGAAACTATGGGTGATACAGAGTAATTAAGATTTCCTTTCAGCTAGCAGGGATGAAAGTCTGGAAACTTCATAGAAGCCTTGAACAAGATAAATTTTGACCCTATCTAGTGCTGGAGGGTACTTTAGAGGTCAAAAGTGAGGAAGACAAGAGCGTGGGGTGGGAAGAACAAAACCACAATCAGGCTAGTTCTCTATATAGAGCTGTCCACCACCTCCTGGAGAACTCCACATTACAGTGACCTCCTGTAACAGGAGGCAAGACTGGCAAGTCAGGGGAAGTCAGACATACTCCTGAAAAACACTTCATTAAGCTGAATTTAGCCCAAAAGAAAGGAAAGAAAGAAAAATCTCTTACATTCTTGAAAGAATGACTTTACCAACAGGATTATTAACATTCAGGATCGGGCCCAATTAGCATAGGTTCATGAAAGGCAGGTCCTGCTTGACCAATCTGATCACCTTCTACAAAAAGGTGACCCATCGGGTTAATGAGGGAAAGGCTGTGAACATTGGATATTTGCACTTAAGTAAAACATTTGACACGGTCTCCCACAGTGTTCTCCTGGACAAACTGGCTGCTTATGGCCTGGGTAGGTGTATTCTGCACTGGGTTGGAAACTGGCTGGATGGCAGAGCCCAAAGAGTGGTGGTAAATGGTAGCACATCTAGTTGGCGATCAGTCACTAGTGATATCCGTCAGCTTCCGGTGTTAGGGCCAGTGTTGTTTAACATCTTCACTGATGATTTAGATGAAGGGATTGAATGACTCTGCTGAAGTGGATCTAAGTAAATTCAAAGTAAGGACTTAATTTGAAAGAGTTCCTTGAGTTAACACAGTCAAATTAGCTTTTCTCCAACATCTTATATTTCACTTGTCTTGAAATAGAATTAGAAATAAAATAAAAAAAAAAAAACAGCCTTGAATATTAAAAACAAAACAGACAAAAAAAAGAGTTCACCTGAGGGACTCTAAGAGTATTCTTTAAAAGTGGCCAGGATCACTGCCTTTCGCTACAGAAATCCAAGCCACAAGACAGATAGTTCAGATAGCAAAGCCTCAAAATTTGTTAAAAAACCTCAAGCAGCTGGTCAGTAAATCCCCACTGTGTGGGTCCGACCGCCTGTAGAGTATGTGGGAAGCAGCTAGCTTGTTTTCCAGCAGGAAAGCCAAAACACAAAGAAGAATGTGAAAAATCTGGTGGAATTCCCATGAAAAAGAAGAATTAGTAGGATATATTCCCCGTCAAAACAATCACAGTACACTAGTCAAGTCCATCTATTATTGAAATAATTTCAAAAAGAACATCCATGTAGGCTATTTGTTATATGCACTCTGCTATTAAGCAAAAAGAATATTGAAAAGTATCCAGCATTTACATACATTAGGGTTTCAGAATTCAGTTATTCCACAAAAAATTTTATGTACGACAGTTATCCATTTAAAGGCATTCTTACTTTTGGAAGCCCAACATAAGGCAGTAGAGAACAAAAATTCACATTTAAAGATAACAGGTGCCCCAGGTACCTAGCACATTTGAGACTTCAAGCGAGGTTCTCAGACACAGAAAAACTTGATACCAGCGGCAGCTTTAAAAGCACTGGAAAAAATGCAAACACTTAAATAATAACTTCTAAAATTAAATCGTATACCTCTCCAGTGCAACACTTAACTGGACAGAGTTGCTTGTTGAATATGTTCCTTCAAAACTTAAATGAATGGAACAAAAACCTCCAATGCATTTAATTCTTACCTGGATCTTTGGCAAAACTTTCCACTGGTCAAGCACTGTTGCCTGCCAAAACCCCCAAGAACCCCCTTTAAGAAGACTTATTGGTACTATGCAAAGAACTGTTGCTGAATGTCTTAGGGCACTAGATTTAGATTCCGAAGATCTCAATCCAAACCCCTCACTCTTCCTTGGTGACAACAGGGAGGTCATCCAACTTCTAATATCTCTGTGCTAATGCCTTTAAAAGATTCTAATAAATCATGAGAGTTTGCTTCTTACATATTTTCAACTTAGCTATGCCTTCATTTCTTTTATTGCTTCCCTGCTGTAAAATCAGAATGGCCTAAAATAAATTAGAAAAAAAAAAAAAAAAAAATAAACCCCAAAACTTTAGGGAAAATATTAGAATAAATTTTAATGTAAGCATTTATGTTTGATTTTTGAGGGAACAGACAAGCGTACAGAGTTGCCCAATGCTCTCAGGCTTCAACTGCAGATGACAACCCTTCTGCATTACAGTTATGCTGTAGTTATACACCAAAAAACAACTTCACTAATAGCTAAAAAATGCCAAGGAGCTGGTGAAATTAACAGTTGGCTTCTGTTCAGGTAACACATGTCTACAATAAAACAAATGTAGCTGAAAGTTAGGCAAACATTTCCTTTAAATATCTTTTAAAGGTCTTTTTTAATTTAACCAGATCCAGAGCAAGTTATTCAGGGTGCTCTTTTCTTCTGAACTTCCGGGCATTTCAGTGCCAACTGTAACATCAGCCAGCACACATAAGCTACTGCCTTGCTGGCTCTGCAGGGATGGATAAAAGACTACACGCAGAAGGTGTGTTTCACCATCTCACACTCATCATGTCTGTACAGCATGAGTCACCATCAAAAATTCCATGTTCTGGTTTTGAACCATTTACTCAAAATACGAGCTCTGGTCACTGTCTGCAATAAAGGGGATAATTGTGCTGCACTTCCTTTGGTCTATATGGTCATAACATTATAAAGCATGACAAATTAGAGTGACTCAAGTAAATTTGTCAGGACTTTCTAGTAAAAGTAGTCATGAACAAACTCCTGACACTGAGATTTTTCAGCCTTTTAAATGATGTGAGTAAAATTTATATGGAAATAATTTATGACTACCGCCAGCTGGAGTTTGAGCAATATAAATGTATGTTTTACGCACAAGCACAGACACAAAGGCAACTATAGGCATCCTTACTCCATACATTATACTCTTGAGGGGAGAGACTAAGTAGTTAACTTACACTATGAGATTATTCTTCACATTTTCCATCTACAAGTGATTTTATAATCAGCTGATTTAATAAATAAATACTAGACCTAGGAGGATAGCCCAACTGTCCTAACCATTTTCTTGAGAAGTCTGTGGCTGGATACTTTTGCGATAGAAAGTGCATCAATACCACCGGTCTTCATCTAACTCCCACTCTTCACACAAAGTCAAACAGCCTGGGGCAAAGCCTGCCTGACCCCACGCAGCTGAGTCTCCAGCCAAAGAGACCTTCAGTCCAGAGTTTGAGCAGTTACAAAAAAGCTCTTAAGTTACCAGCTTGCGTTTGAAGCCAAACATACGCCACCAAAGCCTTTACTCAGGGTTTTATATTTTATCTAAGAATTCAAGTGAGACACTGTTGCAGCTCCTCCACAGCCCTCCTCTCCGAGCTGGAGAAGGTAAGCAGCAGGCTTTCTGCCCTGAGACTGCACAGGGGAATGGCACGTTATTCTGCCCCTTCTTGAGCTTCCTCTCTCTTCACCACGCCCTCACTACTTCCCTGGGACTCTCAGTTCCCTGGTCATCTCTGCCGTCAGTGCTCAGGCCAGCAAGCTCTCCTCGCAGGACTAAAGTGGCAGCGTTGAAAAAACTTGAATTTTCTGCTCCAACATTTTGGCTCAGTTCAGAGTAACAACAGCAAAAACACCAAGCTGCTGCAAGAGCTCTTGTGCAATCTCTCAGCCGATTTAGTCAGAAAGCTTTGAATTGGGTGACACTTCATTTTTAGAGAACTCTCTCCAGTGCTAATGTTACCAATGCAAGTCAAGCCCTGAGGGGATGAGGGGAAGGATCTAAGCTGCTATTAACATTACCAACTATGGCTTTGGACATGGGTTAAAACTGAAAATTGATTTAATACAATTATTGGAAATTTTTCAATTGATCACAAATAAGAAGCTATAACAAACCTTACTGTAACCTGATTCTACCAGTAGCAAGAGATAAGCTTCACCAGTGGTTACATAAAGCAATCAAAACCCATAAAGCTAACAAAAAAGCAGTAACTGCCAGCTACCCAGACCTTCAATGTGGCCTTGAAATGCAATACAAATAACCTAATTCAATAAGGAGCCGTCAACAATGACTGAAGAAGCAAATGGACAGCAACCAAGAAGAAACCCCGTATTTACATATTCCCTTGTTAAAATAGCTTTGCAAAATTAGGGAGGTAAGGGGGACTTTCATGCTGTTCTCTGAGGCATAGAGGATTGGTCAGCCAGAGAAAGTTCAGCAGAACTTAAATGAACAATGACTACTGTCTTACCTTACTAAGTTGTAATTTATTTATTTCTTAAGACACTGAGGATTTACTACCTTCCCTGCCAACCCAAAAATCTTTCTCAGCATATTAAAATGCCAACTGATGTGTCCACTCTGTGCTGAAAGGAAATGACTGCCACATATTAAAGGACAAAGGAATGCACAGTAGAGATGTTCAAGAACTTTTCAATAAGAGTTTTGATTCCAAAAACATCAATTTGTCAAGGCCAAAAGCTGCCAGAGAATTCCATTGGTTTTATTAAAACTCTTTTGGGGAGAGTTTAATCAAATTTATGCTCAAAACTGAAGTTAATTCAAAATAGCCTGTCTGTATGTAGCCAGGTCACTCTTAGGGGAGACTAAACTTCGCCTTTCCACATTTTTCATTTCAAAGCAGACATATTAATTTTAGTCTCCCTCATCCCTGATGCTTATTCTTTTGATGGCACTTCATTTATGCAATACCAAGCAGCAGGGCTGACCCACAGTCAACTATATATTCTACCCTAATATGCATAAAATTCAGGGACAAATTCATCTGAAATATGCAGGAAACAGGTTGAACACTGCTTTCCTCCTCCACATACCAGTGCATTTGCCAGCACTCTCCTGCTCTGCTCTACTTAGCTCCATCAGTTTCCATCAGAAACATCAAATGTTTCTGAGCTTCTTTCAAAAACATTTATACATTATAGCTGATAATAGACAGGCCTATGTAAAGCAGTGATTTTTAAAAGGAGGAGGAACTGGAGAGAGAAGCTAGACTGGGATCATATAATCTTTCTTACTTTTGCACTCACTGGTGAAAAAAGTTTTACAAGTTTTTCCTTCAGCTTTAGCATACCGAACATCTTCATACTTGCATTATTTTAGTTCCTAAATTACAAGAGATAACCCTCAGAGGCATATAAACTATAAGCCAAGAAAAAACCAAAACCCCACATCTTATTTTTTCCAGACAACACCACCTAATAAAATTCACCATAATCGTAGTGGCTATTTTTTCACAACAGTGTGGATTCTGGGAGGGGAGAATGCATAAAAGAAGACTATGAAAAGTGGTTTCAGGGTTTTATACATAATTTATATTTTTTTTATTTAATGACTAGGAAGAAGCTGTTTAATTTTTTCTATATCAAAAACACCCTTATAAAAATTAAACCTATATTTACTAGGCCACAGGAAAGTTGAAGAGCTCATTAAATTAATAAATTTGGGATTCTTTGAAAAAGCAATTTAAGTATAAAAAGACAAGTAATATTGGAAGTATGTCATAGTTAAATGTAATCAGTTGTTTACCAGGAAGGTATATGCTATTCAAAGTGGAAAATTCCAGAGAAATACAAGATGTTGGAAGATTTTGCTATTAATAAAGACCTGGTTATTATTAATGTTGGCACAGACATCATGCCAACATCCTATAGGAACCTTAAACTGCCTGGTAAAAAAAAAAAGCAACACAAAACCAAGTCTGCCAGTATCATCACTGAGCACACACAAACCCATAAAGGTAAATTGTTATATCCATAAAGAATATAAGAAAAGCTAGGACTTGCTCCTTCTTAGATGTCATAGAAGCTACTATTCTGATTTGTCTTCAGGGTTTTCACTAGCACAGTACTTGATTTGTAGCTTCAGGGTTTTGGTTACGTGAAGAAGTATTTTTCCACATAAGACAACAGCCAAAAACACCATGGTTGCAAAATCTTAGCAGATTCACGCCTTTACCAAAAGATAAAGGGGTGTTGCACTTAGTGCTATGATTAAAAACTCATTATCAATTCTCTTTGGATTAGGAGGAAAAAGAGAGATTCAAACAAAAAAAGCAGCGTAAGACTGGCGAGTTCCATATTTTATAGAATTGCCTAGGTCAAGATAGGATGCAGATGTTCATTTAAGCAGGCATCCATATTTATGAATTTTTAAATAGAAGTGCCTCTAAAAGTACATTATCTTTTACAATTCTCCATTATGGGTTATTCTTAAAAAATATTACACAACAGTAACAATCAGAAAGTTTCAAATTAGTTATATTCCACAGGTCTAGACAGCCATCTACTCTTCAAAATGATTTGTAGTTCTGTGGGTTCTTTTTCCCCTAACAGGACTACAACATTAGGCAGCAGCTGCTGATTTTACATAGAATTATACTTTTCCTTGGTCAGTACAAAGGCACAATTTTTCTGATGGAGTATGCAAAGCAATGGTTCAGGCCACAGGGAAAGCTTCTTCATGTTTGGTACAACTGCCCACAGGTGTTGCTTGTTTTCCCACTGGTGCTAATGAAGTTTGGAATAGGCCAAAATGAATCCTGTACTTTGAAGCATTTATTTTTAGTATTCAGTATGGTTACTCCATAATCTCCATCTACCCCAATATTCCACTTATCAGTCTTGCTCATCATGCATGCCTTCAAAAATGTAATCCCTTGGGGGCTGCAACTGTCACTTATGACAGGAAATACATATCTGTACAGATGATCTACAATCTTTGTGTATGCAAATATATAGCTTTATAATCACTGTAAATATGAAAGGATATTTTATGATAAAAATACACATTCCTATAGATCTTGACTAAATGTATAAGCATTGTTATAACTGACTGATAACACTAGTGGATAAAAATACAAGTTTTACTGATTTATGCTGAGATCATTTTAAGGAAAATATTAAATAAATATCAAAGATGAGTCAGTTCAGTGGTTTTGTTATCAGATAACCACAAAAAACACAAATGTGACTGAGTCAAACCATGTATAGCTCTGAACTTGTCTACATGGAAGCTTTTGACTGTGTATTTTCTGTCTCTTTCCTAAATCTGCATATTTAGGGATGGAAGCTGCAATGATGGAGAGACAAGGATTCTTGTTCACTAACAGCCTGCTTTATATTTTGAAAAACATGCTTTCAGCAACCTAAGGTGGGGAAAACAAATAATAAGCAATATTTAGTTTAGTAATCCAGCCTATAAGCATCTTCCAAAGTAATTTTGTTATCAGCAGACAAAAAGAAGCTCTGTATTCTTTGCTGCAAGTTCTAGGATGCCCTACTGTCAACAGTAACACTCTTTTGAGAGGAGCTTGCATATCAAAATTTGAAAAGTGCTTGGAAAGAGATCTGTGCAGCACACTCACAACACCCACGGTAGGATTCACCCCACTTAACCTCAAAACACATACCATCTGTGCTTAGCTAGCTGAGAAGGAAGCATTCTAGCGCATAATTTATGTGACCTTTTAGATATCTGCTTTAAGTATCACACTAATTTTATCCTGGAAGCCCTGGTTTTCCTCCAGCGATTACTTGCAGAGCCTGGACAACTCACACGTCAACTGCTACAACGTCTGGATTTGTCAACCCAGATCCTAAAAGCTTCCATCACTATACAAGCTGACAGTCTGGGAAGCCCCAACATGCAGCAAAAGCATGAGCTGAGATGGGAGGTGTCATCTCAGCAATGATCTTTCCAGGAAAGGAAAACATTATTGGGAGAAAGCCTTCAGTGTCTGTGCACCCCACCACACCTGCCAGCTGATACAGGACCAACACAAGCTTCAGAGTTACCACTGGCGATAGCCCATGGATTTCATTATGAAAATTAGAAAAAAAGAATAGAACTTGTACAGTGTACAAGTACTTGTACATCATCTATAAATATGTATCTGATATTTTTCCCCCTCACCAACACTGTGGTCTTTCTTATAGAAATCATCTCATTCTACACAATACTTTCATGCTAAAGAATTAATTGATATTCCTAAGGGAAGTCCAACAATTCTCATTTGCAGTATTGTCACAATATATTCCATTTCCAAAAAAGTTAGGCTAAGGTTTAAATGTTCACTAGTTACTTTTACTTCCTCTACAACCTGTTTAAAAAAAAGAAAGAAAAAAAAAAAAAATCATTCCTTTTAGGTTCTTGGTGCTTTGTTTGCTCTCACTTTGTCGGCCACTTTCATATGTCCTAGAGACCACCTCCCATTCCTGCACCACGGGCTGAGTAACCCTGCTCCAGACATTGACACACAGGCTACTGGAAATTGGTACAGTCAGGAAATTCGTATCATTTCTGTGAGGTAAACAGTAGATGAAAGCCCTCAGGAAAGTCTGAATGCTAGGGTGGGCTGAGGTGATTTTTCTTGGTTTGTTGATTTTGTTGGCCTTTTTTTAAAAAAAGAAACAAAAGAGAGTTCTTTCGAAAGTATGCTGTTACTACATCACATTATTATAACCTAGGGCAGTGATGAGATCATTTCCATTACTAAGACAGGTTCTGGGATTTGTTTTTCAGACTAGTGAGAAAGCTGCAGTTACATCACTGAGGCATAGCAAACACACAAGAGAGTTCACGTCTCAGGAAGATGATAGCCAGTTCTGCTGCCACTGCCCATGAAGTCAAAACAAAATTCTTTCTCAAATTACATGGAGCTTCTGTTTAGAAAGAGGCAAATGAAACAAAACCAAATCAGTTATAAGCTCAGTTTAAAAGCATGTCCTGTGACCAGCCCTCCAGGCTTTATCTGGGAGCTGAAGCACCAGCTGAACGAGAGCTGCAGGAAAGGATTTTATTGCTTAAATCATCTCCAGACTGCAAGCCACATATTTTTGACATGTAGTTGCCTTTAAAACAACCACTGAAACATGGGCTTCCCCGTCAATGTCAGGTAAGGAATTAGTCAAGAGTTCAGTTTTACTCCCTCAAAGTCACTACCCTTCATAGGATACTGCCCCTAGGATAAGGAGACTTTGATCCACACTAGTATTTTATATCAGGTAGAGAATGAAGTTGAATTTAATCTCCAATCTCTCAACTCCACACATTAACCACAGGCCCTAGCGTACTCTGAGCTTCTACCCGTTGTGCTAGAAAGTTCCACAGAAAACTAAGCATTTTCTCATATTTTATACTAAGTTTTCAGACGCTTGAACTTCAGGGTATGAGCAGGAGACACCTCCTTCTCTCACCGCTATACGAGTCTCTCCCTGATGTTTTCCAGGCCAAGCCATTCAATTAATGTAATTCAATTTGAATTCACAGTTCCCAAGTTTCTAGAACGGAGTCAGTTCTACTGCCAATGCTGTCCTTTTCCAGCCCATGGAGAAGTCACCAAAGCTGTCACATACCCGAATATGGCATGTCAATTAAAATAGACTCAGACAGAGCCATTCCTATTGCTCCTGAAGTAACGTGCACCTGTAAAGTAATTGCTACATTGCAGTGGATCGAGTCCTTTGGTATTGTCAGGAATACATGCCAGGGAAGAGTAGAAGTTATCCAAAATGTAAGTGAAGCTTGCTCAATGGCTTTGCAGGAGTAGCTCTGAAGGAAACAGTGCTCACTCACACTGATTATTTTTCCTCTATGCATGACTAAAAGGTGTGAACTGAAGTATATCAAAGCAAAACCAGATTGGCTGAAACATTTCCCACCCTAGCTATTTTAAGCCAGCTGACAAAAGTAATAAGTCAAAGTCTCATGAAAATTCAAGAAGGGTACCTTATGATAGCTAAATTCAATAAAACACATTCAGGTTAAGATGAAATCAAGTATACAACCATACTGAACTTCTATATTTCTTTTCCTCTAATTCTTCTAAGAGAAACCACTCATAAGCAGCACTTGGTGCCAAGAGTCACACTGGTATTTTTCCAGTGCAGTTTAACTGGCCAGGAAGGAGGAGATTAAATTACATGATTCAAGAATAAATATTTCCATTTCTCTTTTGTTATGTATCCCTGCCACAGCAGAACAAGAGAGTGCAGAATGTTTGTCATAAAGGGACAACGTGGAGATTTTGAGAGACAACAGTGGCAGAACACTTAAGTCTATACTGTACTATATACAGTACTGTATTCAAAACCTCCCACTAACAGAACAAAAAAAAAAAAAACCTAAAAATAAGTGCATCAGGCTTAGGTTCACATTTTCTCTCTGAAAATTCTTAGTAGGCTGAACAACTGTTGGTAACCACAAACATTGCTCCTATCAATCATTTCTTACAGTAAGTATCTGAGCCTACTGAAGTGCGGAAAACCATCTTTCGGCCAGGAACATCTGCTGCCGTTAGAAGTCCTATCCACACCATGTCTCTTCACTTGGGATTAGATCTTTATTTTCACAGTCTGCATGCCTTCATCTGCAGGAATGCTCCAAATTGAAAGTTTTGCACTCTGCAGCGCAGGTAGACAAAGTAATTTTCTTCAAAGGTATGACACAAGCTGCCAACAGACCAGCTCTTGCCCAGCTCTGCAGGAGCCATACAGCCAGCAGGTGCTGAAGCCTCAGCAGCTCCATTTCACGGTAGTTCAAACTCACTGTCAGCAGCTGCTCCAGGGAAGCTGACAAACTTTGCACCAATACAAACCCCTAAGCTACCGGAGAGGGGTACTGGAGTGCACAACCACCAGCAGAGGGAATGGTCATACCATTGAGACAGCAGCTTCTACAATTGATGCAGCAGGACTGACCACAGGTCAATCAGGACAACAAATTAACCTCTACCAGCAAGTGTGCAAGCTTGGTTCCAAAGAGAAAGATGTAACCCCATGAAAACAAGGGATTACAGCCTGTGATAATACTTCCAATACATGATGATAACAGAGACCTGTTTACAAGTCATGGACAGGAGCTTATGCATATTTTTTTTTTTTCATTTCAGACCCAAATGAAAATCTGCTATTGCAGGAATTTTATGAATTTTTTTCCTCAACAGACATATTGTTTTACTTCCCTATACATTTCAAAATTGATTGCTTCATCATGCATCCTACGCAAGGGTAAGTAAAAGAGAGAGAGTACTGCAAACAGTACTCATTGCCAAAATCAGTCCCAGCGACACTGGACTAAGGCAAGCATGAACACATCCCCTCAAGTGGGACTCATCATGAGTAATGCAGTTTATGCAACTCTGGCAGTCTCTCTTTCCATTTGCTGCACGATCACCAAGAGCATGCCCTCGTACCTCTCGCTGCACACGTTTGCACTGCTCTGGCACCCACCCTGAGCGTTGCAAACGCTTTTTTACCCCTTGCTGCGTTTCTTTCATCTCATGAAAGCATTGTTTTTGGCGCGTACGCTCTTGGGCAGAGCGCACGCCCTACAGCGACTGCGCTCCTGACAGGGAAGCGAGCGGGCAGCGAGCCCTACTCAGCAGACACGGCCCCGCTGTCCGGAGCTGCCGGATGGTCAAGGCCACGGCGGCAGGTGCTGGACGCGGAGCTCCGACGTCCCCCGGCCCCAGCCACCCTTCCCGGCGCCCTTCATGTAAGAGGGCTGAGCCAGCCGCCCGCCGTGCGCGAGGAAGGGAGAACAGCATCCCTGCTCACCGCCACGCTCCGGCCCGCCCCTGCGACTGCTCCAACCGCCTCAGCCCGGGCCGTTCGCACCCTGCCTGCCCGCGGGGGCAGGCGCAGCAGTTGCACGCCCCCCGCCCTCCCCTCTCACTCCGCGGAGGAGCCGCTGTCGAGCGCATAAGAAGACGACGCCGCGCTTACAGTTGCCTGGGGTCCGGCGGGCTCGGCCATCCCTCTCAGCTAGAGCACGGTGGCGGTCCCCATTGCAGGTATTCAGCGCTTTTCAGCGCGCGGGGAGGGAGGCGCCAGCCGTCAGCTGACCGACGCCCCTTAAGGAGGCGCGAGGCACCGGCCGGCTGGTCGGGGCGGCTGCGGGGCGGGTTTGGGCTCGGCTCTGCGCCTGGGCCGGCTGCGGTGGTCAGTGCCCCAGAGATAGGAAGGCAGCCCTGAGGCCGCGCTCCCGTGAGAGCAGGGGCAGCAGCAAGGGCGATACTGGCCCTCCGGAGGGAGATCACTGGCTTCTCCGCGTGGCTTTTCAGGAGCAGTGTGAAGGTGAAGCCGTAGAAAGCCACCAGCTACCGAGTGTGACCAACAAAAAAAAACACACCACCACCCTCATCCCCCCCCCCCCAAAAAAAAAAAAAAATAATCGAAGAGGTGCCTAAATGGAAGCTTGCATTAAAATAACTTAAAAAAATAAAAGTCCACAACTTTCATTGTGGCTATTCATGTGGAAATAAATAGGTGTTAATTCAATACTGCATTTATTTGCTTCGCCAGGCACCTGCAGCAGCACTTGGCTGCTGTAGGAACAGAGGCACTGCAAGCTCCTGCTGAGCAGCTGAGCAGCCAGTTCCAGTGCATTAGGACGGTGGTATCTGCCTCAGCAGTGCCCCAGATGCTGGAGTGCCCACTTCCTGCTGGTCACCAGTATAAATCTAACGCCTCAGCCTGTGACTGCTTCGCAATGCAGGCAGAAGATCACAAGCCCTCTTGTCCATGAGCCGGCATTATGTTTCAGGCCTTACACCAGGGATTTATCAGGATTCAAAAAGCATCCAAAATCCTCAGAGGTATGGACAGGAATGGCAATTCTGTCTGTCAAGCACAACATAGATTAATAGAATCATAGAATGGTTAGGGTTGGAAAGGACTTTAAGATATCTAGGCCCACCTGCCCTTCCATAGGCAGGGACACCTCACCCTAGGCCATGTCACCCAAGGCTCTTTCCAACCTGGCCTGGAACACTGATAGGGATAGAGCATTTACCACTTCTTTGGGCAACCTGTTCCAGGGCCTCATCACAGTCTCCTTTTAAAACTGTAAGGTGATGCTTCCCCTCCCTTCTGCAGACCTGAATTACCAAAAAAAAAAGCATCAAAGGTGGGAGACCAACAGAATGAAATTATGCCCACTTCCATGCAGAGGTACATAAACTGGTAGCACAGTAAATCAGTAAGCAGGGAGTTTGAATCCAGAAGCTCTATATCAAGAGTGTACGCTAGCAACCAGAGACACAGTGTATTATTTTGGTACCAGTGCCCCATACTCAGGGCTATACTTCCCAGCCTAATGTGCATGGCTCTGCACCGAGCTGTGCACATGGGCTTGCTGGCTACTGGCAAGGTCTCTGCGTCTTGATACACATGAAAATCCTTCAGTTCAGTGATAAGAAAGTCTCTGCAGCGTAGAATCTGACTTTCAAGATAGTATTTTACCACCCTAAGGTTTACAAGCACAAAGCAGCTGAGCTCATACTCATGGAAGTCATTCCTTGTCACTGTAAGTCTTTTCACTGTCAAGCTACTGTTTCCCTTCACGCTTCAGCATTATTAAAGATTTTAGTCCGAACAATACCTCCATCACACCTTATTCAAATAATGCCACTGGCTTCCAATCTGGTACATGCAAAATTAAAAGCTGAAGATTTTGGCTGTGTGCAATGGTTTTTCCTGGAGGAAGGGAAATTGCAAAGGAGGGGATTAAGGAAAGCAGCTGCCTGGTTTTGGTTGTTTTTACTACAACACATTAATATTTCTTAGTTCTATCACTTTTACGCCTCATGAAGAATTAAGATTACCTTAAAGTTACCTTCTGCATTTTCTGTTTTCCTTAAAGAATTTAAAATTGAAGTATTTTGAAATATATTGAAGCACATTTATAGAATCATAGAACCAAAGAATAGTTAGGGTTGGAAAAGACCTTAAGATCATCTAGTTCCAACCCTCTGCCATGGGCAGGGACACCTCACTCTAAACCATGCTACCCAAGGCTATGTCCAACCTGGCCTTCAACACCACCAGCGATGGAGCATTCACAACTTCCCTGGGCAACCCGTTCCAGTGCCTCACCACCCTTACAGTAAAGAACTTCCTTCTTATATCCAATCTAAACTTTCCCTGTTTAAGTTTGAACCCGTTACCTATTGTCCTACAGCCCCTGATGAAGAGTCCCTCCCGGCATCCTTATAGACCCCCTTCAGACACTGGAAGGCTGCTATGAAGTCTCCACGCAGCCTTCTCTTCTCCAGGCTGAACAGCCCCAACTTTCTCAGCCTGTCTTCGTACGGGAGGTGCTCCAGTCCCCTGATCATCTTCGTGGACCTCCTCTGGACTTGTTACATCAGTTCCATGTTATTTTTATGTTGAGGGCACTTGAACTGCACACAATACTCCAAGTGAGGTCTCGCAAGAGCAGAGTAGAGGGGCAGGATCACTTCCTTCAACCTGCTGATCACGCTCCTTTTGGTGCAGCCCAGGGTACGGTTGGTTTCTGGGCTGTGAGTGCACACTGAAGCCAACTCATGTTAAGTTTCTCATCAACCAACACCCCCACATCCCTCTCCACAGGGATGCTCTGAATCTCTTCTCTGCTCAACCTGTAGCTGTGCCTGGGATTGCTCCCACCCAGGTGGAGGACCTTGCACTGGGCATGGTTAAACTTCATTGGGTTGACCTCAGCCCACCTCACAAGCATGTCAAGGTCCCTCTGGATGGCATTCCTTCCCTCCAGCGTATCAACCAAACCACACAGCTTGGTGTCATCGGCAAAATTGCTGAGGGCACACTTGATCCCACTGTCCATGTTGCTGACAAAGATGTTGAACAAGACTGGTCCCAACACCAACTCCTGAGGGACACCACTCGTTACTGTTTTCCAACTGGACATTGAGCCATTGACCACAACTCTTTGGGTACTCAAAGAAGCTAGTTCTCTGGATGCATCAAAAGATAAGACTGAGTTTCCCTTTGATATTGATATCAAGTTCTTTTGAAATTGCTGGGAATTTTCTGGGGCTTTGCACATACTTATTATCTAAATAGGAACTAACTTCTTTGAAAAATGTGGCCATCAAAAGAGCAAAGATAAAGGAAAAATAAAGGAAATTGTTTAAATGACTCAACTAGGACCTCCTCAAATCAAAGAAAAACAAAGGGCACATCTCCACAAGTGAGAGATTACTAAGTGGCAATTCACATTCTTTTAACAAGGTTCCTTAACGTGCACTAAACTGTAGCCACAATTAGAAGACAGCAAGCCACTTCTCAATGCTAAGCAATGCAAGCCCGAAACCTCATTTTCTCCTCTATCTTACTGGTCTCTTGCTATGATGCACTGCAAGAGCTGAGTAACTCTGGCCATTACTTTTAACCTACTTTTCTGTCTCATCTTGTAAGGAAAAAAGGCATGGTATGAAAGTGCTGTCCTGTAAGTACTGACACAAAGAAGGGCAAGTTTATGTTTAGAAAACAAAACTAGGACTGCCAGCTCAGAAAGCACTTATTTGATGTGGACAACCTTTTCATCCACTTCCTCATCGTGCCTATTTGAGGGAACATCAACCAGAAAAATGCAGCAAAACCACTATGGTGTCATTATTCAGGCCTTCTTGACTTCCACGTAAACTACTGTCTGAAGAACACCATCAACTCATCTTTTCTAGGAGAGTACTCTTTAACATGTATCAGAACAGCTCAGCAATGGTCTTGAGACATGTAGAAATGATAAGAGGCATGAGTATGATTGCTTCTTAGCAAATTAGTTACATTCTTCCTTTTGAATGGTGATTGATTGGCAATGTAGAGGGTATGACCACCTTTCCTGTGCTCTAAATCCCCCAAATTTTCTTATTGTGAAGTGTCCAAGACATGTATTACATATTGTTGAGACCTAGAAATGCAGAATTCCCAGAAGCTGCATTTGTCCCAGAGGTGACTTTAAGCACCCACCACTCCAGCACAGATATGAGCTGTGTTCTTAGGGGTCTCATTGCTCAACTTTGTCCCAGGCATCTCCACCCTGGCACAGCCCTGCTCCAGTCACAAACAAACTTCCATGGAGCTACATCTTGCTTACAGGCGTGATTATCTGCCCCTGATCTGTGCCAAGGAAGGGCTGGCTGCAAACCAAAGCTAATCTTCAACTCTCTTTCTTGGCATTTTAAATTTCTGTAAAACATAATCCCCAAGGTATGGCTCTGCTTATATTCTTTGTAGTTTTGCAGATAGCGAATACAAAAATAAACACAAACCCCAACAAATAGGGGAACTCCAGTATTTGCATTAAAACTCCCTATCTTAAGTTCTGAGTAGCCAAACTGTAATTTTTCCCTGTCCAAAGAAATAACACAGACTCCTGATAAGAAGCTGACTAACTAGTGAGCAAAAATTCCTCTTCCCTTTTGACACAAGAAGAAATAAAAAGTTTTCTTTTATATTATGACTGTTCCTGTTGTTTCATATAATATTATGAAAGTTATTTTTGGTGTTAATACTATGTCTTCAAGAAAATTATGGGTAGAGTTTTATGATATCTTTTTTCCTATGACAAAACAAGTTTAGCAGATGCCTTCCCTCATCTCTCATTCTTCCCAGTACACTGCAGGTCCTTACTTAACTCATTGTGCCTGTGTAAGATTTTGCGGGGTGCTTCAACAACTAATCTGTGAAGGATACGGGTTCAGAATCCTCCTTCTGTTCTCTTTTATGTGAAGCTTTGTTTTGCTTTGGTTTTCTATTTCAGACAATTTCAACCCACTAAAGACCTGCTCCCATGGTGTGAGATATCATTTCTGCCCTCCACTGATCAAGACATGCTCCATATGTTTTGATCTGTCAGAAGACCCAGACCATGAGCTGCCTCCCTGACAGTGACTGGTCCACTATGGAAACAAGCCATGAACTGCAGTGAGGAAACTGCAGATTAGTGCCTAATAACAAGGCACTAACAAGCCTCTTCGGCAAGCCCCTTCTTTCTGTCCTTCCACCTACATGGTGGTTTTCTAGGGTTGTGGCCAAGTCACCCATGGCAGTTATGGAAACAAACATGAAGGGCTAAAATAACAGCAACTTTCAGACACGATTCTGTGATCCTGAAATATCTTCTGAGAGCCTGAAGTACAGCACATCGGGTGAAACCTTCATATTAAGGAAGAAGTTAGTCTCTGTAATTGTCTGCTATTATAACTGTAACTTCTGACCTCATAAAATGATGGGATCATAGGATAACTCTGTCGGGAAGGGACCTCAGGTCCAACCTCCTGCTTAAAGCAGGAGCAACTCTGGGGTCAGACAAGGTTGCTCGGGGTTGATAACCTCTTTGGGCAACCTGTGCCATCGCTGTAATATCTCCGGAGAAAAAGTTTCTCCTCAAATCCATTACATCCCCCTCTTGTTTCTGCTCACACTCACCATCTAAGGTCTCCCCATCATGTACCTGTGAAGGACCTGGCTCCACCCAGGATCTGGCTCCATCTTCCCAGTCACCTTCCCACAGGCAGAGCTGTTCTACTTCAGATCAGATCCTGAGCTGGTGAACAGCTGGGTCTATCACAAAGTGACACATCACTTGGATTCCTCCAAATCAGTGGAACCCGAAAGGCCAGCTGAATGGGGCACATAGCCAGTTTGTGAGTTATCAGGTCAGTTTAATCAATCGCAAAGCAGTTGATATTTCAAGGTAGCTTTATATTATTTAAAATTCACACATGGTTCTTTGCCACATGCTTGACAGGAAAATCATGTGACTTTCCAAAAAATTAGATTAATTATACACTAAGGCTGATTTTATTTACACTAGGACTATTCATTTTAGAGGAGGTGAGTACAGTACCAAATATTTTGTTAAATTATACCATAGAATACCATTTATATTATAGAAGTAAATAAAGTTACCTCCGTCTAAACAAAAACCAGTCACAAAAAGAAGCAATAGACAAAAAAAATCATCTTTTTAATAACATGAATGGTATGGGGTTCATTATTCTGAAGATCTGCTGTCCTAAATATAATTTCCAACCTTTCTTCTTGTCCAGTACCTTGTCTTCAACTGTGACCAGTGGTGGGACTTAAAAACTGTAGAAATGAAAAAAGGTGCAACGTGCTCCTTTCCCTGACAGTGACAGTGCAGACTAAGGACTTACTCCCCTTTGTGTTGCACCAGGACCCTGATTTTTAAATATCTGTGTGTGGACATTACTCTTATCATGCCAGTCTAATCTTTTTGATGGAATACCTTCAATCTCTATATTTCCTATATCTAAAAATTCCACAATTTGAGTTGATAGAAAGCTTACTTTCTTTTCCTTGTTTGTGTACAGGTTTATTAGCTGAAGCTGAGTTGTCATGCTGTAATTAACAGGGAGTAATTTCTTTTACACTTTTTCCAAATCACCAGTCACTTGCAGACTTGTCTGTTACCTCTTTTCCATCTGAAGAATGAGTGTTTTGTTTTGTTTTGTTTTGTTTCTTGAGGTGTGTAAGTCACTGGTCTTTCATTTACATTTTCTGTCTTCTATACTCTTTGTAAGACAGTGGAGCAGAATGGCATGTCATTCAAAACATGTGCTAGCTGTGAGTTCATTCAATAACAGTGGCTTTGCTTGTTTTCAGTTCCCTTCCTATTTTTAACTTCCTACTTGCCTTTTGCTGACTGCTGAGCTAGCCACAGTGATCACCAGCTCTCCTTCCTAAATAATAATACTGAATTTGAATCTTCATCTGTGTATATGTGCTGCAGTTCTAGCCACAGAGAATAATTCTGGTTGCTGCAAAGCTAGCTCCTTCACTATTAAATTATTTTTTTTCCCCTGAATAAATACAGTAAATAGCATGGGCTCCAGCAAAAGATTCCACTGGTTTTCGCTCTGTTGCAAAAAGTGTGCACTACTTCCTATACTTTTTCCCTTCTTCTAACCAGTTATTAACCCATAAGAGGACTATGAATATTCTACCTTCTTTTCAAAAAGCCCAGTTTGTCAAACTGGATCACCTCAAAGGTGGTTGACATCTTCCAAGTGTATTTGTAAGGCATGATTTCCCCTTGAAAACTTGTGGCTCTACCCTACAACCATTGTTAAAAAAAATGAGTAGTACACCAGTTACTGGCCTCATGGTGAAACTGAATCGAGTGATAGGGTGCAAACGTCCAAATTAGCAGTTTGAAATTTTGCTACGTGAGCTATGCTTATAGTTCTGGTATAAATCTGTTCCAAAAGTCATCTACTAAGGTATCCATTCCCTCTAACCCCATCCCATGAATAATGGCTCCACTGTGGGAATCTCATTGACTTTTGCTGTATGGAGGATGGATGCTTTAAATTTATTTAGATTTCCTACAATTTGCTATCATCCTTCAGTGCTCCTATTACACCTTGTATGCATCTAAAAGAATGAAAAAGGAAGTGCAAGCAGAAAACTATATGAAATACATTAAAAATCAGTAACTAATGAAGACTTTGTGATCTGAAAAAACCTTCATCAACACAGAAATCAAAAGTTAAGTCAACCTCAGTACTAAACAGCAGAGTGGTTCAAAATATTCAAAGAAAAATATCCAGGAGTGTGGAAGGCCACATCAGTGAAAAACAGAGAAGTACACATAGTGGCTGTACTCTATCACAGAAGTAACAAGAATACAAATCATCTCCTTCATGTCCCATCCTTTACAGTCACGTTCTTTCTCACAAACCTTTACTCATGGAATTCATTCAAATAAAGAAAATGCTACTTGGGAATAGCTATTTGCAGGATATATTTGCTTATTCTACTTTTTTAAGTGTTTTGTGTGCAAAGAGGATTTATGGAAAAAATGCATGATTAAAAAAAAAAAAAGAATTTTTAGAAATAAGTTTCTGACTTCAAAAGAATGGAGCAGGTTGAACACTTTCTGTGCTTGAGCAGATACTACTGGAGAGAGCTAAGGCTTCAATCAAACAAATTATGTTTTCTCCAGAAAACTCACAGAAGTATCACAGAAAAACTGAAACAAATCCATAGTTTATATTTGAGAAACACTTTTCAGGAGATAAAATATTTCTGCTAAAAAGTTGAAAGCAGTGTTTGGACAACCTTGTTTGCCCTTTTGAGAATTATTGCATAATAAACATTCTTTTGACACAGTATTATTAACATCACAGGTCACTGGTTTTCTGCATATTTCATTCAGGTCTTCAAAGGAACACTCCAGTTAAAGGGTAACTTGCACATTTCCTCTTCTAATGAGTGCATTTCTATTATAATGACCTTTTTCCTTTATTATTTCATTTTTTTTCTTTTTTTTCTTTTTTTTCTTTTTTTTTTTTTTTGTGATGGCAACGATTCTCATTGTGTTATTTACAAGAAAATTTCCCCTGCTATAACATTGCACTGTAAGAAAATCTCCAATGTCTCATTTTGGCATTAATTTTTCTTCTGACTTCATTTTTTTTTTATTTGAGTGTTTCTTTTTCTGCAATAGTCTGTTTCATTTAAACATTTTAACTACTCCAGAAATTTATTTCTTATTCAGATTAATACAATTCTGGCTTTAGTGGAGCTATTTGCTCAGGCGGTTATAAAAGTGATTTTTAGGGGGTTCCTCCTGCTCCCCCCCCCCAAAATGTCTGTTACTCTTCTGCTGCTTCTTTGACTAAAATCAATCTGAGCTTTGCTGTGACCACAAGAAGAGACCCTACAACTATATCAGAAACTATAATGGTAACCCATGAGTAGTGAAAATCTCAGATGCTATTTCCAAAATGTGTCTCCTGCTGCTAAAGAGAAATCTGTAGGGACTGCTCACCGCCCAGGAATCCAGGTATGCAAGATCAACATTAAGAAGCTCTCAAGAAATGTGTTTGCTATCTATTGCATCTTCAGCTGATACATTCTGCTTTAAACTCTTTCAGTTAGTTTGCATTCATCCTCCTGTTACTTTGTCTCAAGTCCATAAAGTAAGTTAGATGTAAAAAAACTGCACCAAAGACCAATATGAGAAATTACACTAGGCAGAGTGACGTCTTTATTTTTGAATATGTTCTAATATTCAGTACAGATTCCAGATACCATCAAAGAGCCTTTAGCTATCAGGAAACCTTATTTCCTAATGCCCTAAATCTATTATACTCTTATGCCAATAGCAAAGCACAAAAAAAAATTTTCTCTAACCATGAAGAAACACTCTATAAAATAAGTTAAACTCCAGTAGGAGACTGTTCTACCTGTAAGAGTTATGGACCCGCACTACTTTTCCATTACAGGGAAACTAAAGCACTTTGGTGTACTGAGGCTGAATGTGAAATTTCAAAATACTTCCAGGACAGATGAACTTCAATGTACAAAGGTATCTGGTACCAGCATCAAATAATCAATATAAATCTTGTATGGTACAATCTCTCAACCTGCAATTTTTAAAGCTTGGGAAGAATTGAGTCCAAATTTGCAGAATACACTCAGAAGTAATCAATTTTTACATTTTCAGAATGAGAAAATTGTGTGGTTTTCTGTCTTTGTTTTTGTTTTGCACCACTAGGAATAGATCATTTGTAAGTTAAACATGTCTCAAATGTTTGTCTTAATATACAAATACATCTAAGAACTTCAGGAGCCAGCTGTTTCTCAGAGATTATACAGACTTTCACATCTCTCCCTGAGAACCCATGAAATCCTGTCTTTATAAATGGTCAAAGGCACTCCAGAATAAGAGTAAACCTGAAGACTTCTTGCTCTTTGAAAGCTGAATTTTTGAGTTGCTGTTACTTATCAAATTGATCCTGGCAATTAATTATATGTACTGTTATGAATACTTCTGTTACTTATTTCTGAAGCAAAGTACCCTAATGATTAAAGACATCTTCTCCCATAAATGGCTGGAAAACACTAAAACCAAACAGACATCACCAACATCACCCCAGCGGCAATCTTTCACTCTCCTCAAAATAACAAAGTAGAAGTTTAGAAATGAAAGTAAAACCTGGAAATATCCAAAGCAACAGAGAACAACACAGAAGAGCTGATATAACTGATATATAACACATAATATATTCAGAAATATTATTTTTACAATCCTACAGACAAACCTTGGCAACCCAATATAGGAATAAATAGGCTGCACTGCACGGCTCAGAAGCTGGGGCTTGGGAATATCTTGATTTGCTGTTTTGCACAGCTGAGTTACAAATACATATTGAGTAATTTTCCTATAGCTTCCCTTATTCTCTTAAACTTCCATTTATTTTTTAAATCTAGAGATAACCTCTAAAGTACGAACCTATACAGCAGAGGCTATTTCAACCTGCAGGCAGACTGACACGACATGTGCATTGTGCTACTGATGCAATACTACAGCAGACTGAAAGTTTCTGGAGTCAGATTAATTTTTATATATATATATATATTTCCTCTAAAGAGTTGTCATTTCTATTATTAACTTCTTGGGACTCTTCATTAGGGACTGTAGTGATAGGACAAGGGGTAATGGGTTCAAACTTAAACCGGGGAAGTTTAGATTGGATATGAGGAAGAAGTTCTTTACTGTAAGGGTGCTGAGGCACTGGAATGGGCTGCCCAGGGAAGTTGTGAATGCTCCATTGCTGGTGGTGTCCAAGGCCAGGTTGGACAGAGCCTTGGGTGGCATGGTTTAGTGGGAGATGTCCCTGCCCATGGCAGGGGGGTTGGAACTAGTTGATCTTAAGGTTCTTTCCAACCCTAACAATTTTATGATTCTATGATTCTTAGTTGTTAGGCTTTCACCAAGTGTAAGGCCCCAGTGTGACTGACCTCCAAAAAGCACAGCTAGCAAATGTTTCCTCAAATAATTTAGTCTAAAGAGACAAGAAGTGGGAGGAGTGCTGAGAAGTGTGGAGTGCCAGACTGATCTCAGACTGTAACAATACATCAGTAACAGCAAAAAGTGGGTCACCTCACCCCAGTTTTGCATACCTAGTGCTGCTGCTTATGTCTGTGCAATGCAAGACAAGACTTTCAGCCCTATGAACCTTGCTCTGCAGCTCTAAAGATGCATGCTCTGCACTGAGATAAAGTGATCAGGCGGAATCTATTGTAGCTAAATTAATACAGAATTAAAATCTCTAAGATGGGTGACTCCTAAATAAACACTGGTTGTGCCTTCGGCTTTTCACTTATTACATCTTATACTAATGAACTGTATCCTCCTAGAATAAGGTAGCTTTTTGTCACATAAGAAAATTTTGGAGATCCCTAACAGAAGATACTGTCAAGGTCCAAATACGAAGCAAACTCAGAGTTTAGAGAAGTACATGAAAGATAGGTCCATGCGCAGCAGCTAAGTGCTTTGTCACAGGAATTACCTCAGCCTCAGCAAGTTCTTAAAGCATTGCTTGCTGAATGCTGGACACGATATTTTACCTTCTCTTATTTTCTTTTCTCCGGTGTATACTACTGACCAATCCAATGATGCGGCAGTGAATGAAGGCACTACCACCTCAGAGAATACAGTGGCTTCCTGACCCCACCGGGCAGTGTCTCACTCTTCTGGGAGGGCCTCCCTCTATAATCTTTCCTTTAAACTGCAAGTCTCACTGTCTGGGGGGAGAACCAAAACTTTTAGTGCATTAGACCAGAGAAACAGCTTTCTTGTCTGGAAAAGAACAAGGCTGCAAACCTCCATTTCAGTAAATACAGACTTAATGTTTCAGAAGATAGTGTTGCAATTTTTGAAACACATATTAGCTTCCTGTTTAATTTACTTGTCCCTTACAAGTATCGCTATCTAGTGGAAAAGAATATACAGTACTTTGCCAAATAAAACAAGCCTTATACATGAATTAGTAGAGGATGTTATTTGATAAAGCATAATCCTCATTATTAATGACTATATGGGTGCAACAGGTAAGTACTCAATGATTATAATTCTTTACATCCCTGATACGCCCAAACTAAATTCTCCTAAAGGGCATAAATTCTCCTAGCTCTATATTTACCATGAATACAACGGGGCTTACTCCTGTAGAGTTGCCAAGTAAAACAGCTGAAATAAAACTAATTGGAGAGTGAATTATAAAATACATTTTTTTGTTAATATGTGACAGTGAAAAGTTTCAGCAAGACAAACCAGCCTATCACTGGTTACCTGCTTATCAGAATAAAACTCTTGTTTCCTTTCTGGCTACCTCTTCCCTCATTTCTCATGTGGCAGGATGGCATCTAATTCAACGAATGTAAAAAATCTTCCCTGCTGCCTCTCCCCTAAGGAAACACTTTTCTGTACCTCCCCAAATGAAGCTTCCTGTGTCAAAACTTGTGAACAGCTAGATAAAAATTTGCAATAAATAATCCAGCTACCTCTGCTTCTGAATATGACTTCTAGCTGCATTTTTATTCTATTGTGCACATTTTTGCAAATAGAGCTTTAATCCCCCATAAAAGGGCAAATAGGCATGAAGGACTTTCATTTCAGAGATGATGGAAGCTTCTCTAATCAGGACATCACTTAAGCCTTGTTGAAGTCCCATTGACGTCAAATAAATTTAAGCATATGCTTTTTATTTTACTTGTATGCTAAAAGGCTGGTGTGAAATGGGTCTTAGATGGCCACCTTCTACATTCATTCAAGATCCTATGGGATCTTACATTTCCCTCAGGGGAATTTATTCTCGTGCTCACACATTCATTTTTCAAGACAAAATCCTTTCTCCATTCTGTATGTGTAAACTATCCTAAGCCTAACTAGGAGAAATTTTTAAATCTTGAGTAATAATTCTCAGACATGACATTAAAATACTGTTTTTCTTATAATAAACTGTCGAAACCAAATCATTACTGTGGTTAATGATTAATTTACTACGTCTTTGGTTTTAAGCCTTGCCTAAGGCAGCAAACTGCTCTTTCAGGCCGTTATTTGTTTCAGACAACCAATTTCCTAGGTGTATTTCCTTAGAATTTATTTTAACACTACCAATGGCTAAAGGCCAGCAAACAAATCCTTCTGCCATAAACCTTTCCCACTCGTATTCCTTCTTACCAGTTATGTTCTCAAGCCTTCTGATTTCTTTTCTGTTGGCCCATAAAACATCACTAAAGAATAGACATGGAAGATTATAATTTCTGAAACAATTACCCAGTTAGTTGTTGTCACTGTATCATAGAATCATAGAATGGTTTGGGTTGAAAGGGACATTAAAGGTCATCTATTTCCAACCGCCCTGTCACAGACAGGGACACATTCCACTACACCAGGTTGCTCAAAGCTGCATCCAGTCTGGGCTTGAACACTTCCAGGGATGGTGCATCCACAACTTCTCTGGACAACCTGTTCCAGTGTCCCACCAACCTCACAATTAAGAACTTCTTGCTAATATCTGTTCTAAATCTCTGGTCTTCTGTCTTAAAAGCTATTCCCTCTTGTCCTATTGCTATATGCCCTTATATAAAGTCTCTCTCCAGCTTACTTGTAGGGCCCTTTTAGATATTGGAAAGCTGCTCTAAGGTCTCCCCTAAACCTTCTCTTCTCCAGGCTAAACAAGGCAAACCCTCTCAGCCTGTCTTCATAGGAGACATGCTCCAGCCCTCAGAGCATGTTCATGGCCCTTCTCTGGACTTGCTCTAACAGCTCCAAGTCCTTCTCCACTGTATGTAATGTGAATTTCTTGCTTTTACTACTCTGGATGGGCATGCATCCCCTCTGGTCCCATGCCAACCTTGAGTTCAGGCTCTCTTAACGTCAGAGCTCCTTGCTACCAGTCACTTGAAAAACAGGCAAATAAGGTGGCCGCTGCTAACTAAAAATCCACTGTAATTCATATGGAATGTATGTTCTAAGCAGGACACAACGAATTCTCAGTCACTGAGATAAAATGTTCAAATAAGCAAGACCTGGAAAGGCTCTAGCAGATTAAACCCCTTCTTCTCAGCAGAACAATTGTCCTCGAGAAGCCAGTTCCAGTGCAGTAACAGAAGTCAGGACAAGCATGGTTTGGAACAGGAAAGAACAGGACATTTCTCCCAACACTCCTGCCTGTTGTTTATGCCTGCTTTACTTCTCACTACCAGGCCGTCTCCTTCCCGCTCCTTGTTCCCCATGTGCTGTTCAGCACCCTCCTATATTTCCACCACTGTGAGTGGCCTACAAGACATTACTGTTAAATGATCCCCTTTTAGCAAGATGAACATTTTCCCCTTTACGTTGCCTGCTATTTTTGAAGACACCTGAAACTGTTCTTTCATCCTCTTGTATGTACCCTTCCAATGTCCATAGATAGCTATTCACTGAGTTGTCACTTAGCCAAGTTATGCAGTATATTTACCTACTTCAGTAACTTCTCATAACCCAAACGTTCCAGTCACTTACCTTTTTCATTTCTGCATCTGCTCTTCACTTCTTCCAGCTCTCCTCTGCTCAGAAGGAATGCAATGATCTAAGTTTAGTTGCACTAAAAATTACCATCTCCCATTCTGGTATGTGATGGGACCAATCTAAAAATCATACTGGGTTGCTCTGGTGATTTGTGAGAATATTCCTCTGAATTGTTACAGTATATTTCAATGAAATAATTCTTTCCGTATTTCTTTCTATACTTTTCAGATCATTTTCTTTTGTCTGAAAATCCTTGTATTTCTCATATTTATTTTTTTGTATTTTTGTCATGATGTCTTCAGTATTCATCACAGTATGTTTACTTCTATACCTTTCTGTCCTGAAGGCCTCCTGCCATTTCGTGTCATTTCAGGCTTCTCCATGTACAGACCTTTGTAGCACTTTAGCTATTTGAAGCTTAAAACCAGAAGTAGCAGGAAAATATAATGAAATATTATGATATTTTTACAGTTTCTGCCCTTTTTTATATTATCAAAAACTCAAACAAATACAACATCCTCTTAGGAAGCCACCACTAGTAAGCAGTTTATGAGTTTAGAAATAACCACAAATACTCATCAAAGCAGTTCAATCTTTGCTACTTTTTTTTCCTAGATGTCCAAAATTTAATTAGTAATCACTTATAGACAATTAACTTACTAATAACAACTGACTGGGTAGTTACTTCTGTAAGAAAACAGTTATTTTTTATTACCTTTAATTTACTGTTCATCAGCCTGTAATCAGTCCACTGGAAATTTCAAGGAGTTTTGCAGTTGAGATGTCAAGATTTAATTTTTATTTATTCCACAATGTTTCACTTGAACATTGTTTCATAGTCATATGCTGTCATGTCTTCATCTCCTAGTTTTGTAAAACTCCCATAAGAAGAAAGGTTTGAACCATACAATATCAGAAGTTTTGAAATTTTGATTCACTTTTCAAGTCTTAAAAATATATCCTGAATCCAGACCCCTTTGACCTAAACATTTTTCTGTTGAAATTTTTACTCTTCACTGTAAAACATCCAGATGTTGAAGTGTTTCTAAGAACTGAGCAATAATTCTAACATTTTTGATGGTCCCAACTGTTACAGTTCAAACTGAGCTCAGTTTTTAAATCCACATTTATAGTGCTTGCTTTTCTTGTCAGAAAACACTGGTTGCCAAAGGGAACCCAATTTTCCTGATATGCTTGCTGAAATTTAGGAAAATTTTGCATGGAAATAACTAACTCCTACTCCCCACAGAGTTCCCTTATTTCATGCTAGGAATATCCATTATCAGTAGATTTTTAAGTTTTATACATACACAGTATATTTTACTCATCTGCCAGACAGGTACAATAACTCAGAGAAAACACCAAGTAGTCTAGCAGACACAGAGGGTCATTAGCAAGGAAAGATTAGGTAGAAAAAACTAACTGTTCCTTCCCTAATAATTAAATGGAAATTATATTTCCAATTTAAATTTAGCACAGTGGTAAATGCTCCACAGAATTGAAAGAATCTCAAGGAGGAGGACATCCCTATACTTACACTGTGTCTTAATAGGGAACTGTTTGTTCTAGCAAAGCACACTGTTTATCTTTGATGCCAACTTTGACAATTCTAGAACAGCTCTGTATGTTTTAAATGTCATTCTGCAATGCCTCCACTTATGCTACCCAGCACACACGGCTATAGTCTTAGACTTCCTTCCCAAATTAGAGACGTATCTGTGCTGTTTTCTCATCCACAAACTGAAGTGATTGGATGAAATGCAGGAGAAAAGGGCGAGAAGGAAGGACAGAGAATCAATTTGCCATCATTAATTTTACCTTCTTTGATTGCAACAGGCGCCTGGTACAAATGGGATCCATAGAGCATGGTGACACTGAAACTATCAGCACCATACAAAGTGTCTGCATCCACATAGATCATTTGGTTTATTAGCTTCAAATAATCTACATCTAAATTGAGATAACCACAATTTAAAAAAATGGTAATGTAAATATTTTATCTACATTTTATCAAAAATTGTATCTACAGCCAGACCTTTCAGAAATTGCATGCTACAAATTTCTTATCAAGATTGGAATCAAATCAAGAGTTTCAAAAGCACCAAATTATTTTTTCACACTGGACTCTCAGAAAATCCAGTCAGTCCCTGTTTATATGGCTGGATGTGCCACATATATGTACACACACACCCCATCTGTATGTACATAAATACATCTATCCAGTATAGTATGAGACAGAAAGACACAAAAAAAGGAAGGCAAACACAATCTGCATCATCATATATAATATCAGTTACTCACAACCGAGAAAGATAAAAGAAACCAAAGGAGAAATATTTACCAGCTGAGGGGTTTTTTATACAACTGGAGCTGCTCAGATATAAGAAGTTTTTGTTAGCAAAGCAAGAAGGTTAAGAATCGTGCTTTCCATCAGGACACTCACCACTCTCTGGCAGCCAGCTGCTCTTCTGTATAACAAAGATGTCTCCACATCAGCTCACCTGTCATTCTCTGAGTCCTTGTTGATTCTGGATTTAACTTTCACCTTGCTAAGGTTCACCAAACCTGCAATCCTTGGGTATTTCCCCAAGACAAAGTCTTGTCCAGCTCTAACCACGTGGAAAGATGGCTTGAGTAGGTTATCAGCTTTAATTCTTTGCTCTTCTCTTAAATGATTTATCTGCTGACCTATCTTGACATCTCATAGCTTCCTAGCTGGGACCCTGCTCAGCCACTCCTTTGTCTCTATTTGCCTGAAGGACTGGGGAAATCTGATCTTTTGGATAGTGACAGGCATGTACTGGAGACATAAATGTATTGTGGTTTTCACTAAAAAAGATACAAGACACAGCTAAAACATTTGCTGGAAGTGAGACATATAAGTCAATAGTTAGGTATCAATATCAGGATTATAAAATTTCAGATGGAAATATACTGGCTATGAATCAGAACTGAAAAAACAGAGGTCATACTCAGTCAAAAACATGTCAAGCAGCGAAGTAAGCATAGGTAAGCAAACAGTCATCCTGGAAGGAGGGATGTCATGTGTACATATGTCTGAAAAACCAAGCTGGGTTTGAGTACGGATGCACCTGAACAAACATTAGTGTAATACTTTCACATGTAGGGCACTTACATTAAGTTTAAAAACATTCTTAAATTTTTCCTATGGCTTCAAAAATTCAGAGTATGGGAACTCCACAGTGTCTCCCTCAGAGAGAGCTGCTTTAGTTTCCACCACTAAGTAAAGATAGATTCTCCTTAGACATATTATTTTGAATTTCATGTACCAGATTTTGCCAAGGCTGTCAATAATCAGAAACTCATATGCAACTTTATATTCAGTTTTAGATTCAACTGACCTGAGTAACCAAGAAAAATGCAGACTTTGGCTCTTCACCCCTTTAGGTCCATCCTTTTGTTCATGAGTACTGAAGCATGTTGAGCTCAGCAAATTGGGCTGGCAGTTGTTGGATTCATGCTGATCACCCTTTTGAACTGATGTAGGGTGAGTGTGGGTTTTTTGAGGAGTTTCTTTGCAAGTTTCTCAGCACCAACCAGTATAAAACAGAAATATACACATCTTCAGAAAGATAGTGAGGCCAAAAGAAAGTCTTTATAGCTAAACCAGCTACTTAATAGAAATGCAACAAGTTGTATGAAGGACGGCTGAGGGAACTGGGGTTGTTTAGTCTGAAGAAAAGAAGGCTCAGGGGGGACCTTATTGCTCTCTACAAGCTCCTGAAGGGGGATAGACACAGGAGGTGGCTGGTCTCTTCTGACAAGTAACAAATGATAGAACAAGAGGTAACGGCCTCAAGTTGCACCAGAGGAGGTTTCGGCTGGATATTAGGAAAAACTTCTTCACCAAAAGTGTGATGAGGCATTGAAACAGGCTGCCCAGGGAAGTGGTGGGATTCAGCATCCCTGAAACTGTTCAAAAACTGTGTAGATGAGGCCCTCAGTGACATAGCTTAGTGGTGGACTTGACAGTTACCCAAATGTTACCCGCCTGGGTAACTGTTGAATTAATGATCTTAAAGGTCTTTTCCAGCCTAGTTGATTCTATGATTTATTCTGAAGTATGCTACAAGACTGGCACTAGCAAACTAAGGTACAAGAAAACAATGCAAATGACATGTAACGGAATCAGAAAACAGCTTCTGTCAAAGTGGCGGTGTTAACTTGTGGTCCCCCACTGGTGCTCTTCCCCACCAGGATCTCACCTTGATTGCACAAACCTAGCTACAGCAGGAGTTCACTGCACAGACTCTGCGCACAGCTTTCTCATAGCAGGAACCATCTAGCATCCAGGCAACTCCACAGACCACCAAGCCTTCATCTTCCAAGTTATGAGAATTAAGAATGCATGAACTTCCACATTGAGGGTGCTTTTAGTTGATTATATGCCCTTCACTCTCAGGTGACTTTTCATTTTAAAATTTGAGTAAAATTAACTGTGCTTGTAGGAAGGTAGCACAGTACTTCCAGATGCGGCTAATAGCTATTGCAAATAAATGCAGCTGTCATCAAGAACAGCTTCAGCATCTCTTGGATTTTGTGGTAAGCTGAAATACATGGGCAAAGGGCCTTGGACTGTGAGCCACAAGCTCCATGCAGTCATTTCAACTGGTTAGCCAAGAGAGCAGGTAAACCCCTGCTCCTGAAGTGAAGTGCTCTGACCTGACCTTGTGTGCCACCTAGTGCTGTTATTAAAAGCCAAATACCCCACATTAGGCTGAAAGCTGAATCATTAAATCACACCTACACCTGTTGAAGGTAGAAATACAACAGCCATATATCAGGCACAATATTTATCTACATTTTAAATTTAGACTGAACACTTCCCCAATTTTTTCTCCAAATACAATTGTTTGCAGATCTCAGCGCGTATTAAAAGGGACCTGAACACTTCTCTTAATTGAACATATAGAAAAAGGGCTAATCCAATGAGCATAAATCACAAATGTCAAGAGTTTACAACCATAAAACTTCAATCCATCTTGTTAGGGAGATGATTTGTAACTTACAATACCAGAGGCTCCCATTGACGCTGCAAGCCAGGTGTTAATTCTGTAGGAACTTAGAAGAGTGCCTCTGCCCAGAAGACAAGGCAAAGGTGACAAAGGTTCCTGTCCTTTTACTTAGGAATTTAGCACAGGAGCCTGAACAATTCTCACCAGGTTACACATGAAGACAATGGGGAAAAAAATTACATTTTTTAACAAGGGAAGTTTAGATTGGATCTGAGGAAGAAATTCTTTCCTGTAAGGGTGGTGAGGCACTGGAATGGGTTGCCCAGGGA
>JARCZZ010039532.1:0-19907 GCA_030323915.1 Brotogeris chrysoptera | reverse complement strand
TGTGTCTGCCTTCCAAGACTTGGGTGGTGTGGTCAGAGCATTTGCCAGTGAAGACTGAGGCAAAGAAGTCATTAAGAGCCTCAGCCTTCTCCAAATCCAGGGTAGCCAGTTCTCCCAATAGCTTCTGGAGTGGGCCCACATTGTCCATAGCCTACCTTTTATTTGCAATGTGCCTCTAGAATCCCTTCCTGTTATCTTTAACGTTCCTAGCCAAGTTTAATTCTAAGTGGGCCTTAGCTTTCCTAACCTGGTCCCTAACTTCCCAGACAACATCCCTGTATTCTTTCCAGGCAGCTTGTCCTTGTTTCCACCTTTTATAAGCCTCTTTTTTCCTTCGAATTTTCCTTAGCAGCCCCTTATCCATCCAAGGAGGTCCCCTGGCCCTCCTGCTGCACTTCTTTCTAGTTGGGATGTATCGCTCCTGAGCTTGCAGCAGGTGATACTTGGATATCAACCAAGAGTCTCGGGTCCCCCTGCCCTCTGGGGCTATATCCTATGGAATCTTACTAAGCAGGTTCCTGAAGAGGCCAAAGTCTGCTCTCTTGAGGTCCAGGACAGTGGTCTTGCTGCATGCTCTTCTCACTGTTCTGGGGATCTGAAATTCAACCCTCTCATGATCGGTGCAAGCAAGGCTGCCCTGGGGCATCATATTTCCTACCAGCCCTTCCCTGCTGGTGCGTACGAGGTCAAGCATGGCACCCTTCCTATATGAAAACAGTTTAAACTCCAGTGACTGCTGCACAGAAACAAGAGAGGGGGAAAAGCAAACATTTGGTTTTTTATTTCATATTCAGAAAATTTAGCACTTTATACCTTTAAAGTTCTGTGCAGTCCTTCTGGAGATTTAATCTGGTTTGTTAGGCACAGTCTATGCTAACTTCCTGGGTGTGCACCAGTGCTGTCGTATTTCATTTTGTGATGGGATTTGAATTACTTCCTTTGGGTGGAATTTTCACCTTTAGAGACATACAGCATACACTTGTCTAAGTCACTCTATGCTCCCTTACTGACATCTGGGAAAAACAGATTAGATACACTGCACCCTAAAAGCATGTTGTTAAGATGAACAGTACCTTAGAAATACCTGGTTTTCTACATTAACTATAAAGTTAGCTGTTATGAGTGTTCTCTCCCAGCTTTGTGCTTTGACACAATTTGAATCTGTTTTCTCTGGTTCAGTTATTCACTTAATTTAAGACCGACATTACTTTTGATAAATGTATATAATTGTTGGAATTGCCCTGAGTATTCTCCTCTACATGTTTATTTTTTTTCTAACTAAAAATAGATCTTAACCTCATAAAAGTAATTTTTTGATCTTTAGTTTAAAAAGTTTAATAGCATTTCATTTTAATGTTCAGAGTTGGTGAAAGAAATAGCTCAAATATTTGGACATTCATGTTTTCTTATCTTTCTTCATGCCTCACCACCTTTGTTACATTGTTGACAAAGTAGAAAGGCAACAGAGTTAAAGGCCAAAATCCAAAGACTGAAAAGTAGTGCTTTTGATCTTCCTTTTGTCAAAGACTAAAAATGTTACCCAGGAAAATCCAGATACTTTGTTTATAAGCCTTTTATTCTCCCTTTCTTCATCTGAAGTACAGAATGCTCCTGAGCAACTCTAGTGACTGGAGCATATGTTGCTAATACAAAATATAGCCCAAAGGGTCTGTGAGGGTTTGAGTTCTCTTTCTTTGTATGAGTCAGATTCTGTCTGCTTCCCTCAGAGTGGAATAAGGAGAACAAGATGAAGAGTTTTTGACACCTCTGTAATTCAGAAAAAAAATATTTGAAGGGTCAGCAGGGAGGAAGAGGAATGAAGAAAGTAAGATAACAGACAAATTATGTGGGCATAATGCATAAGCAAGAGCCTGGGTTATAAAAAAAGATATCTGAGAGGGTTTCACAATTGAATTTCTTGACATTTGTGCATTAGCTCCAGACACTGTCCTGTACAGCATTTGAAGTGTCAAGAAATGATTAAGAAGAAAGGCCATTTGATGTCATTTTGTGAAGAAGACTCAATTCCAAATTACTGACATAAAAGTCCTATGAAACCACTAACGATATGCAGACTCCTAAGAATGTTTTCTCACTTAGTTTTGTAGTCAGGATACATAATGTCTGTGCTCAGCTGCCCTCAAATGTCTTTTCCTATTTATGCATTTTAAGTCACAACAGTTTGGCCATCTTTCACTGTTCCTTTCACAAAACGTTTCAGAAAGCTGGTTGAGGAACTTGAACGGATTATTTAGTGATGAAGTCAAACACCTACTGGGGTCTTCTGGCTGTGCCTGGACATTTTTCATGGTACTATTGCTCTCACTTTCACAAAATAAGGGTTTGAAATGCTTGAAAATCTGTTAATTTGATTAAAACCCTACTTAAAGAACAAATTACCCCAAAACATAGGATGAGCAAGGAAAAATGGGAAGGACTTTAAAGGACCTCCACTAGGTACTGCATGAACCAGTTCTCAGGATGCTTTCTATCCCATTCATCCATAAATCCACAAATCACTGCCATCACTTTTGTTCAAACAGCTGTAAACAGAAATTACTGCCCCTAAGACTGTCAGGCACCAAGAGATCTGTGGGAGATATAGACTAATTCATTTTTTATCTCCCAGTGAATTGCCAGGGCTGCTGTTTAGGAACTGTTCCATCAGCCTGTGCAGAATGCAGCAGTGCCTAACAAGGTACACACCACTGTACAGGCTTGGGCCATGCACGATACACTGATTTCCTCTTAGTTATTAAGTGATTTTACAATTATTAATTTTGATTGTCTTATGAAGCTTGTTGCTGCCTAAGTTTGCCTGTCAGGTAGAAAGTTACATGGGTCATGCTCAGGATGGCAATTCCTGAATATTTATGCATGGTTAAAAAAATTTTCAAAGGAGAAAGCCAGTAATTCTGAATGTCTCTTTCCCTATTACTTCTGTATGTTCTAAGATACTGGCAACCAAGTGAATTTAAGTTTCTCTACAATTCTCTCACCAAGAGAGAACTAAGAGAGCAGAAGGGAAGTATTAAATTTTGACTTTGGTACTTCCTTTTTCCAAATCTTTCTCCTACTCTACCATACGATCATTTAAGAGAACTTTCTTTAGCATACTAATTCACCCAACTGCTTTTTGAGGCAGAGCGGACTGTCACCTGAAGAGAGTAGTTCTACAGCATAATTATATATTGTGTTATTTATCGAATTTGTATATATTATATTATTTAATATGTATATTTAAATATTTGTGTTTATTATATAAATATTTATATGATTTATTTTGAATCTGGTGTATTTAATGAGCATTGTAGTACAAGATCGTATTCTGTATTGCAAGAAACAGAAACTAATAATTTCCTATTCACCCTTTTTATGCCACACACAATTTAATGAATCTCTAAAATTTTCCAGCCTCATGGACCCGTTTTTCCCTTTTTCAGGGTGGGGACCTGTGTAATCTGTTTCTCATGTGAGAAAAGTTTCATATCGTTGTTCATTCTTTGCTCAATCTAGTCACACCAAACAAGTGCCATTCAAAGTCTAGACACTGGAACCTGCATTGTTGTAAGTGACCATTCTCTTTGTGCTTTGGAAATGTGCATCTCTGCAAGAAAAAGACAACAGGATTTTAGAAAAACTTTTTAGAAGTAAAAATAAGAGGTGGGTTGTTTCTAAGACAGGTATACCAGCCATTTAAACTGCACCTAAGAAATGAAGAAACTAGACAGTCAAGGGAAGAGGAGAGATTAGAAGGGAGTGGAGAACTATTATATAAAATAAATTATTAGATGTTTAGCAATTATACCTTTGCTATAAATTACAGATACTAATTTAAGCTTCAGATTATGGTGAATATAGTACACATTTATATAGAACTTTCCTCCTGAAATATGTTGTTTTAAACCATCAATAAAATAAGTAACTATGAAGATGACCTGATTTTTACATATAAGAAACAAATAACATCACACAGGTTCTCCCAATCTCTGTTTGAAGTACTTGAGTCTAGTTACTTCTCTGTCTACAAAAGAAGGAGATGAAGCTACTCCTCAGTGTAACCCAGAGGAGCCCAATGTAGTTCTCACCCTACATTGCTCTCACATGCAGCCTGACTCTCAGTCAGTAATATGGGGAACTAAGGAGGTTTTTCATGAAATTTGATGTCTAGGAAAGGAATTGAATATTCTCCAAAGCTTTCTTACATAAATTTGCAAGCCAGACTGTGAAATAAACAAGCGTAGAATTAATTTAGCCTGAAACTAAAGCCTCAGCACAGTTACAACACTGTCTTATGATTATCTATAATGTAGTTGCTGATGCTTACAGTACAGAATGTTGCAATCAGAGATCTGACCCTTTTCACTGGGGCTTTGTGCATGTAGGGTAATACTAAGCAAATTCTGCACAGTTACACAATTACAAGCATCCCTAAAAATAACCCCAAACAAACCCCCCAAACCCCAACCCAATATTTCTTTCATGCATATGTATTCACAGTGCAAATACATTCTATTCCCTTTTAGTCCATTCTTTGCCTGAACACTCACAGAAATCATGGTTGTCTTACACAAAACTGCGCTTCTGCTCACCTATGTGTAAATTCTTGCTCTTGAGCTGCAAACAACATACTGAGAGCACCTCAAGTCTTCACTAAATTCTAGGTGCTTTAACATCTGTTTGCATACCTCTCACAAGAATAATAATTTCTATCCAAAAGCAGCTTTCCATGCCATAAAAAATACTTTGAGTTTCTGTCTCAATATATAATGAATGTCATACTATAGAAGATATATTGTTAAAAGCTTTGAAATTCAAATTTATGTCCGTGTTTACAAAACACAACATGAGTATTGCAAGTTGTTATCAAATAAAACAGGTGACTCTAATTTTTTATTTTCTTTGGTTAGAACTACTGGGTATATAATCATGGTGTAGCCTGGAAAGTAATGCATACCATCTGTGAGAAGTTCTTGTTTTCTTCAGGCAAAAGCATAGTTAAATTTATTTTTAGCTTAAGGGTATCCATAAGTCAAGCTAGACTTATGGTGGTGTGTGTGCGTGTGTGCACTGGATGTTAATTTTATCACCATTTGATTATTTGTAACTTTATAGAGATTACAAATGTATCTCTGATCAATTTGTGGTATCCTTGTGTAAAGACTTGATACTCTTGCATGGATGCTGATGCTTTGGAAAAAAATGTGTAATAGAGTTCACATAATGTAGTTATGCCCATTTGTGATATTAACCATCACAATTACTGCCCTGGTAATTCAGAACTACCATTTTTAACATGGTATCCTCACAGAAAGAAGACCTAAAAACTAACAAGACAAATAACTAGAATAATCTTACCAGCACATACCTTCATTTATCTCTTCAAGTAGCTGTATCTTTTTTTCATGTTTTTTCCCAAAAGAGGAGGAATTTCTGGGCATGCCCTTCCAAGTCTTCCATTAACTCCACAGATTCTACTCTACTATATTTTTACTCACAAAAGAGGATTTTCTGCCAGCTAGAAGGTTTCTAGCAAAAAAATAGAGCATATTTAAAGTTTACCATGACTACAGGCAATAAGTGTATTTTATATTTTTCATCTTAAGGCACTAGCATTTAAATTAATAATTTCAAATTCTTTTCTAATACAGATGTTCTTATTCTTTCTGTTTCAGCATTAATAAGATGCTCCTGGACGAAAAAGTGATAAGGATTTAAACATCAGTGGAATAAAGGAACACTGGTTTGTTCGGAGCTGAATTTAAACTTACATCTAGGGGTTTGCATGGCAGTTTTTTGTAGTTTCAAATCTTGTATGCACAGATGGAAATAATTAGAAGACAGAAACTCAGCAGTGCATTAGTTATAGAGAGAAAAATATTGTAGACTTTTTTTTCCCGGTCATTTTTAATTTCTGTCTTCGTATGGACTCTTTTTTTTGTAAATTGTGAATGTGACCTAGACAGACATTTTAAACCCAGTACAGAACAAACTGCAGAAATTACTCACTTTTTTGTTTAAGTTTCTGCTGAATCAGCTCAGGGTAGGGCGAAGGCTTTGGAGGTGTCAGTGGTGAGAGGTTGAAGCTCACAGCTGAGAGAGAAAGTAGGGAGGCACAGGCTCCCCTCTGTTAGCTTTCAGGAGCAGGTAGAAGGTCTCAAACCATACTTCTTTCTATTCCAAGCACCTGAGCTTCCCCTAAAAAAGTGCTTTTGGAGGGTGTCTGCAACTGGGCAGGTTGATGCGACACTGAGGAACAATTTTCTCTGCAAGTGTAAGTGGAACCAGCTCATGCTCACTGCAATTTCAGAAGTGTGCTAGAACCACTCTCTGAGATACATCAGATGTAGGTGTGGAGAAGTTGTATGACTACTGTCTTTCTGTGCAAAGGCAGGTGAATTCAGTCTCTTCATCCTCCAAAAGGGCTGGTTTCCATTCATAGAAAACAAAGACAAAAATTAAAAAACAAAACCCTACCCAAAACCTTAGTCACTGTTGCTACACCCAGTGTTAGCAAAAGAAATACAGACAGAAACTGTCATGGAATATTGTCTATAAATAATAATAAGGGGAAGTAATTTAGATACTTAAAATGAAAAGTAAAGAGGAGAGCATAAGAAAAAACAGTGAACATGGAAAACTGAAAGAAGAAGCAAAATTGGACCTCAGTGTTTTAAAGATGTTCTCATCATAGTTCAGCTTCTCCTCACTAAGAATTTAAACTGACTGCAAGAAGACAGAAAAGGCTGTTAGTGATGAATTTATCTTTTAACACATCGGGGTGGCAACTGTTTTGTAGAATAAAACAAAGTAATGTTTGTTTGGACATAAGAACTTTTCTCTTATTCACCATAGTAAAAGTCTGAAGTTAAAGATTTGGTTGGCACTGATGTGAACATCATTTGACTGTAGAAATCTCATTATAATGCAGCATTAACTATAAAAATATGTGTTGACACTTGAAATAAGTAGGAAAAATTTTGTATCTTCTGGCACATACTAATTGTTCTTTCAGCCAAGGATCCTTGCAAGGGCTTTTATTTTCTTCTCAAACAATTCAGGGTAGCAGAGTACTTGTTGGAAGGAACAGAGTGGCTGCACTTGTTAATACTTACTGTTTTGTTCCCCCAAATGAATTTAAAGAGCACACATCTGAGCATCATTTACATTTTAAATAAAAATTGTAGCAGAGATATTACTTGCTTTGCTTAATGATATCTCAATAGGACAATATGGCAATGTGTTTCCTGCTATAGCATGTAAGAAAAATCTCAGCAACGATGATCTTTATTATTACCTTTCTTCCTTTAAGCTGATGGAAAAGATGGGTCCTGGAATGACAAACAGCCTGATAAATATCTTAACAAAAATAATAAATTTTATTATTTTATACTACTTAAAGTTTTTAGTCTATCTCACTACTCTTTGCAGACTCTCTTTTCTTTCTCTTCTGATTTTGGCCTTTAGAATAGAATTCCAAAACTGAAGGGATCTTATTCCAAGGGTTACTGCAGTTAAACCACCTCCTCAGATCATTAAATTTTCAGATCCAAAACCACATCAAATTAGAGTCTATGACAGGAAGTCTGAGAGACTTAATATCCTTCTATGCTTGTAATTTGTTGCTTTCTAAAAGACAAGCATCCATATGAGACTATTATCGACATAAAATAATTATTTCCTGTGGCTTAAAAAACTGGTAGGCTTTGGTAGACTTGCAAAGCTAAAAATATGTCCTGTGAGCTGTTATTTCTGTAGCATGGCAGGGGTCATGCTGCCTTCCCTAACAGCCATGATCTCTTCTGAGCATTAACTCAGACAAAAAATTAGAAAGGAAATTTGCATCAACCACAGTTTTATTAGAAGATCCATTTTAAATAAATGTATGTAGTTAAACTTGTAGCTCCATTAAAGTTTTGTTTATGATAATGTGTACTTTTCCTGAATTAAATCTCCTTTGTTTCTGAAGACACTGAAGTTCCACTGAAGACAATCCTTACGTCTGCTTTACTTCAGCTTCTGCAATTTACATAGAATTAATCTGCATGTCTCTGGACACCTCTGTTTCACCTATAGGGGTTTTTTCTTTTTTTTTTTTTTTCATTTGTGTTTCTCACTGAGCCAGGTGGAGCTACTCTAACTGGCCATGAAGGAGAAGAGCAAAGAAAAAAACTCCTGCTCAGTTGAAACACAGGAGCTGCAGACTGTACAGGTAACTCACAGTGTGGTAACTACCACAGGTAACTGTCATGTGGAGAGAAATAGAAGGGGACTAAATCTCAGTAATTCTGAATTTACTTACATTAAATTTCTGTTCTTGTCAAGTTCCTGTGGTCAGATTTAGGAGGATGCTCTAACATCCTGGCTCTGGCATGGCTAACTTGTCTGATCCAAGGCAAGGCAGTTGCAGTTATTCAAAATATCACAAAAAATCTGTTTTTCAGAAGTCTACAGCACTGAAAGTTGGGATTTAAGGCCACATTTTGAGGAGCAGCAAAATTATGCACATTGTGTTCTTACACTGTAACTTGTCTTCTAAACAGCATTGGTCTCTCAAACTTTGGCTATTTAACTGTCAAAATAGGTAAGTACAAGCTTTTCTGTCTTCCTGTAAGAACCAGGAGTATTTACAATACCTTTATAAATGTATGAAGTGCTCAGATGCTATGTGGAAGAACTAACAGAAAGTCATATTTTTATTGTAGTAACAAGGCAATAAACTGCTCTATTTTTGGCAGAGTCCAAGTTATGTTTCATTCAAAAGTTAACACTTACATCCAACCACACTGGCTCTCTCCAGTGGTTTCTCCTGAATTTCTAAGGCATCACACTTCGTACCTTTTTTATGAGACTGCATTCCCAAAACACATTGAGCATTTTCCTTACATCTCTTCCAAAAGCCATCATAAACATCTCACCATACATTAAAAGGTATTGAATTTTTATTCTGCAATGCTGAGTAGGCTCAGCTCTCACTGAAGTTATTGGGATATGAAATGTTCAGTCCCAAGAAAGGTCATGCTTGCTACTGTCCATTTGCCAGAGTGTCTGTTACAACTTTTTATCTGAACCCTTTTAGTCCCTTTTTCTTGTTTTACATAGCTCTTTCTTTCCCAAGAGACATTTTTGCCTTTAAAACTTCAGTTCTACAGGAAATTGTCTGATATACAGTTTTTCTGAAAAAGGTCTGGTAGTCATGTCTATGGGAAATGCATTAGGAAAAAACAGAGGCAGTAAAAAAATTGTTGGCCTTCACCATAAATAGTTACAAATAAATTTTAAAGTCCTGTTTCGTAACTGACAATAGAATTAGGAAACTTTATAATATGGTTGATAATACTAAAGTTAGAATCCTCTGTCTTGCAGGCATGCCAGCCTGTACCTCTGTAGTACTTCACCTAAATAAGCGGCTGCCTACAGAAGTACAGGTCTTGGCACTAAAGGGTGCGAAGACAGGGCAAGACTCAGAAAAGGCAAATACTCATGTGCAGGGGGAAGAAGCTAAACATATTGCATCTTTAAAAGTAAGAATCATAAACACATATATTGTGATATGGCAGAATATGATGCAGGCTGCTTCTATATGTAAGAGAGAGTGTTTTGCTTCACTTCTCACTGAAACAATTGCCAATAAGTTAATAACACTATAAAAAAACCGAGCAGCTTTGAAAGATGGTGGAAAATGGAAATTTTGTAAGGTCATATATAATTAACATCTATGACTTTTTTAACTTTCCAAATATTTCAAATGGATTTTTTAAATTTCAGCACAGACATAACTGACACCAAGAAGAACAGGATAATGGCATTTCTAGTGTTTTCAAACTGAAAACTTCAGAATGCTTCACAAATATAGACAGAGAAAATCATTCCCTTCTTAAGTAAAACCATAATTAATAGATAGGGTGGCTACTACATATGCTGCTTCATAGGAAATTCTGTGACACCCACTCAAAGTCAAAAGTAAAACAGAAAAAAAAATCCTGGGGTACAAAAATTTCAGAAGTTGTTTCAATAAAAATAAAATAATATTTTCAGAGTTTGCTTATAATAAAAAGGAGATATACAAAACTATCTGTTAATTTCAAACATTAGAAATAAAAATGATTTAATCAAGAACATTACATATCCCAAGGTACTGTGTCTCTTCTTTTTTCTTAATGTATTTTAAATTAACACTTTAAAAAGTTTCAAAGAAAGCTTTTTTTTTTATTATTAAACATCGTCAAAAGTACATACTCTGATTATCTGCAATTATTTTACTGACCAATTATTCACTGAGTAGTAAAACCAACAAGACAGGATGAAACTTTACTCCCTTGCCTCTGTTTTCATTTCAGGAAGTAGCTTTGACCTGTTAACATGGCCAAAATTTGTCAAGAATAAGATTACCAGAAAAACTCAACCTTAACTTGATTTCCAACAAACATAATAAAAATAAAAATAATAATAATTAAAAAAAAAAAAAAAACAAACAAAAACACAGTGGCCAGAATTTATTATAGTTTATTAGGTTGCTGCAGAAAACAAGCCCTGATTGATAAGAGCAAAACTGATTTTAACTATCTTTTCATTGTCCATTTGTTCTTTAAACAAAAATCAATCCATCTGCTATGTGCGTGTTTTTCTTATGTGTGCACACACAGGAGGTTGGCTGGTGTCGCCTTTTACTAATGAAAGAGATTTCTTCTTTTCTAAACAACTTTTCCTTCTGTTTGTTCATACTGAAGTCATAACCCCTAGTGGTTTTAGGTATAATCTGTTGCTATGGGAATGACTGTGGTGCTACAAAAGAAGGATTATGACCTTTCACTATATAAAAATGTTAGGTTTCTATTACCTTCTTTAATAGAAAGGAAGAATTTTCATTTCAGTGTTGGGAGTTATCTTTCCTAAATGGATGTAGGTCTAACTATCCATGCAGGTGATAAGTGTTATCCCTACTCATTACTGATTGTGTTAATGCTTTGATTTCCAAAAGATAATGAATAACTTAATAAAGAAATGTCAATGGATGACCCGAAGCCTTTAACCAAGCAGTGAAAGACTTTGACTGCTTAAAAAGGATTTATCAGTACATGATAGAGTCTGAAAAATTGCCACTAAATCCTGGCAAAAATAATATAAAATATAGCTGGGAAAAAACAATAATGAGTTTTACATGGGTTTTAATTAATGCAAATTTTCATGTTGCTTCATTTTCTTTCATTATATGACTTAGGATTGAAGAAAGAAACAAGCCATCACTTGACTGCTTATTGCAAGACATCTCTGGCTTTGACTGATAATAAAAAGGAGTGAATGGTATGAAGCCTAAGGAACAAGGCTCAATCGCTTTCAGCAATTACTGTGTCTTATTGATAACTTGCAGCTCTATCCTGCAAAAGCCATCTCTGGAACAAAGCCTGTCACAGATCAGACTGAATCCATTAAAAAGCTTTGATTAACATGTCCCTAGGGTGCTCTGGGGAAACTTTTTACACCAAATGACAGCCTATTGCTACTGCTTCTGAATTGCCCTCCTGCAATACTCTTGTGTTTTAATCTAGTGCACAGTTTAAATTAAAAAACAGCAATGACTTTGTGTGACCTAAATACAAGCCTCTTTTATTCATTGTGAGATTTATCAACTGCTTGCAGATTAAGTGTTCAGAGAAGCAATAATTAACCTTAGTGTGTGTTAGCTAATATTAATTATATATCTCTTGTGCTTTCTTGGGCTAGTGTACATGTGCCCAGAGAAAGGGTCATATTTAATGCGCTCTGTTTAGTGGACAAGAAGCTTTTTATTTGTCTTCCCTCAAAAACAAATTGTTTGTATTTGACAAGCATAACATCGACAATGTTGGCTTTGTTTAGCAGGAGCTGACATTGATGTGTAAATGGATTGTAGTTCTTTTAAAATAGCCACACAAAAGCTCTGTCTTTCTGGGCCTCAAATTTCAAGAGGGCAAGGAATTGCCCTTTACACACCCAATCATTTTCTCATCATCCACTGTGGAAAACAGCCCTTATCTATTGTGAATATTATTTTTGTTACCCTGCAGTCCCTTGTAAGGCATATGCTGAACAGTATGTGTCAGGGCCAGCAGGGCCCTGACATAATGTTCATACATAATGAACAAAAAAAAAAAAAAAAAAGGATCCTTTTATATTCCATTATAATACATATTTAAAAACACCTGCAGGTACAAGAAGCCCTTGCCAGAAACCTGTTTGACGTGATGTTCTAGCATCTAAGAAGGAAACATAAAAGAAAATCCTGATCTTGTTCACATCCAGGTCAGTGTTAAAACCACAGTAAACCAATGTTAAAACAGAGCTAAATCCACAGAGAATCAAGCGGCAAAATGCTGCACCATTTGGCATAGTGATCATTTATTAGCAACAATTCAAGTTTCCCATGTGCTGAAACTTTAACGAGGGCTACTGCTCCTAAGCAGTACCTGGGGTCCAGCTCATGCCAGCAGCATTCTGTACCAGAGGGAAGCAACTGGGCAATACTTGGAGAGCAGTTTGGACCAGCAGTGAAAAGCCATACGACAGCCCTTCTCCCAGCACAGGTTGTGCCTAAGGCAAATGAGGGAAAGGGAGGGAGGCAGGCAGCAGCATGGTGGGCTCTGTGTGAGCTCTCTGTTGCACAAAACTCTCCCTGGGGAAGAGGGAAGTAGGGAGACAGAGATATGCATTGCTTTGATTGTTTTGAATATCCCCAGCTGTCTTCAGAACTGTGTTACAAAATTAATTGGGTGTAAAGTAACTGTGCTTGCTGGTAAGGCACTCATGGCTGTACTGCAATCATGGTAGAGGGAAGCTAGATAGGTTCTGTACCTTTAAAAAAGCTAAAGGGGAATAATCCTCTGTGTATCAGCATTTAAATCTGAAGCAATGGTGGGGAAATAAACACTCTCCTTGTCAGCAACCCTTCAGGTAGTGCTGAGTAAGTACTATTTCATGGGAGCAACACCTTCTTCTAGGTTTGCATTGCTCACAACAGCAGTTTTTCACATCCCAGATGGGATTAATTTTCCTGGAATTAGGACAGTCAGCACAAGGGCATAGTTATCTTCCTCTAGGTTTTCTTTGAATTGCATGCAGATGTTATGTTGACTTAAAAAGTGTGTTTTACAATGTACAGGAGTTGACACCATAAATCTAACAAAAAACAGAGCAGCAATCTAGATGCTTAGCTGCTGAAAACAAGTTTGAATAAATATGTAGGGTTCTTGGAAATAGTTGCTATTGCAACTATTATTTTGCTATTCATATGAAATGGTAGGCAATGTTATTTGTCGACTTTGCAGATTGACCACCTATATCTTCTTAGCAACAATTGACAGAAGCCTTTATATACAGGGTAATTGTGGCTACAAATGTGCTTTCAGTGCATCTATTACCTTACCTTCAGCAGGTGTAATACTTTATTGCTTGATACTATCCTTCCATTTAGAAGTCTGGCTCCATACCTCCTTTGTTTCAACCCAGATGCTGGCCTCTATTTAACTATTCATTAAAAACAGAAAGAAAGCTCCCCTGAACACCATCTGGAGTAGAATTGATAGGGAAAGGGACTAATTTCTGTACCTTTTTTAACTGTCTTAAAGGTGAAAGGATTTGTCAAATCTATTAATGACCTATCTTAGATCTAATAGACACTTCACATTCAAAAAGGATTGCTCAGAAGCTGGTTCTAACAAAAGCACAGAAGCAAGGAAGAACATACACAAGGGGCAAAATGGTTTGGGAAATATAAACCTGCACAATTACAATTCAAACAAAAACAAGTGAGAGACCATACTCTGCTAAAGCACTATTGAGCAGCCATCTCAGCTTAGCATTCATACATAATTAAGCTGTAAGACAGCTGCAGGCTTCTCTAATTCAAAAGGGCACAGGATATCACAATACGAAGCAAGATGCATATATGTGCCTAGAAAAAGTTCGGTTTGTACTCAGGTGCATTAAAACAAACCCTAAACCACCAAAAAAGCAAACAACAACAGCATAATTCAGCAAAAATATACTACTATTCAAGATGTCAGTAAAATGTGAGCTGGGATTCTCAGAATACCCCTCATATCATCACCGTATAGAATTCTGGTTTGAGTTTCCACAATGTATTAAATCAAAAGAAGTAAGAAACATTAAACAAGTTTCAGGACACTGGTTTGTTAGGTTTATTTTTGTTTTGAGATTTTTGTTAGTTTGCTTGTTTCCAATTAAAGTGATGTTTAAAATATCCACACTTACCTGTTAGGGTATTGTGACATGCAGATGGTAGCTTCCAAGGAGATTAAACATGCAGGAAAGATAAAGTCTCTCAGTGGGCCTTTTAGCAAGTTCTTTAAACCAAACATTGTCTTGTTTATACAAGCTGATCTTTTTCTCCATTACAAGTCACATTTGGCATAACGACTGAGAAGGCAACATATTGTAATGCCAACCACTGCTCTGATGATCTCAGAAAATATCGTCATGTGTAGAGAATTTGGCTATCTTTTAACATTTTTTTTCCTTTGAGGAAGTTTCAGTTCAGAAAGACAGTAATGTTGTGTCCTGTTAATTGTGCTAAACCTCTGAAAAATTCTGTCTTCTTTTTAAGATGAGTGTAAATCTTGGTAATTATGGGACAGACAATAGGCTGCTCACCAAAAAAGAAAAAAAAAAATAGAAAAATAAATACATTCCGTTTTACAGGCTCAGTATTATTGTAAAGATATCATTTGTCTATTTGACCTGGGATCAAAGTTACTTCTTGGAAAATTTTAATGTGATTAATCACACATGGATGGGAGATGTAAAGTCACAGCAGCTTGGGGACAGGACAAGTCAACTCAATTCACCCTTCTGATTGAAACAATGTAAATGCAAAACAAAGATGCAAATATCTGAATTTCTGTAGAAAGCAACCTCAAAATTTTGTTAGCTGTGCAAAAACGAAGTGAGACTGAACATAGGAGGATCTAAGAATTACTTAGCCCTTACCTACAAGCCAAAAAACCACTAGTACTGATGCTGAATTTGGTACCTACAGAGATCTGGGTCACCATCAGTGATGACAAGTTTGAAAGGATATTTTTCCTTTTATAAAATAACCTTAATAACAGAGAATTGAAAAGATTGACCCCCTGTGTCTTGGATGCACGTTTCTTTCTTTTTTGCAGTGTAGGTTTCAGCCAAAATGTGAAGCTGTGGTTTCACATCTTCTTCCCTGACAAACAATTAATTGCATGTTTGTAACAAAATTTTATAATGATGTGTTATTTGTTTTCCTATTCAGCCTTCATTTTTGTTATCCTCACAGGTGATGATCTAAATAAAGGCAAGCAATTAAAGAATAACCAAGACAGAAACAGCAGCAAAGGGTGAAGTTTAATTATATTTGTACTTATGGTAACTATCAGTTCTGTTTTTGCTGGTCAGTCACAATTCCTTCTTGTTACATCTTTGTCCTTTTTACAAAAGTGCTCAATTTCCAGATGAATTTAAGTGAAACAGAGCATTTTGGGATATCAGGTATTTTTATGGTGTTGAACATTTGATAATCTTGTATCCTGATTTGCTGTGAAGGAAACAGATCAACATTTCCAAAATAATATCTTCTTCAGAGTTATGGAATCAGATGCATGCTTTTTTTGCATGCATTAAGAGTTTCAATACATCATGATTAAGCTATTTGAACATTTGTACTAATATTGTGGCTGTTAAAATTATGTTCACAGTGGTTTGTATGTGTGTGATAGTTCAAAATGTCATAGCTACTACAGGTATGCAGGAGGAATCTTAAAGCACAATAATCAGTCATGTTACTTTCCATGATAAGGAAAATGCTGCTCAATTTTCATCTTAATTATATTGGTGTAAATCTGTAGTAACTTCACTGAAGTCATCTATAATAATTTCTAAAATAAATTAAAATATTCCAGACACACATGCTTTCACCTGAGTCTACAACCCTACTCAACCAGTTCATCTTGTCTAGCAGGACCCTAGGGCCTTTTTGGCAGTGCTGTTCAGAAGCCAGCCATCCAGCCTGTAGCAGTGCATGGGATCATTCTACTTCAGCTTCTCATTTTTCCCTGAGATAGTCTGTAAGGTTCCTGTTGGCCCATTTTTCCTGCCTAGCCAGGTCCCCCTAAATGACAGGCCTGCCCTCCAATTTATCAGTTGCTCACCCCTGCCCCCAGTTTTTGTCTTTCAAACTTGCTGAGGGTTAATTTCATCTCTTTGACTGGGATGTTGAGAATGAAGTTGGACATTTTCCATGGCAGTTGTAACTCCAAAGTGTGCCACTCATAACTGGCTACTAGTTTGGCTTCAAACTATTGACTGCTACCCTGTGAGTCAAAACATCCAAACAGGCTTTTTTCTCACCTTCTCTTTCCTCTTTCCAGTCACCATCTGCACGTTTGCTATTTGTCTGAAGATTGAAGTGAGGCTTCCAGATTCTCCTTCTTGCCTTTTTTCAAGGAAGTGTCAAGCATTGTGAGACCCCACTTAGAGAACTGCACACAGTTCTGATGTCCTGAACATAAGAAGGGCATGGAGCTGCTGGGTCAAGCCCAGAGGCAGCCATGAGGATGATTAGGGGGCTAGAGAACCTCCCATATGAAGACAGGCTGAGAAAGTTGGGGCTGCTCAGCCTGGAGAAGAAAAGGCTATGTGGAGACCTCATAGGAGCCTTCCAATATCTGAAGGAGGCCTACAAGGATTCCAGAGAGAGAGACTCTTCATCAGGGACTGTAGTGATAAGACAAGGGGTAACGGGTTAAAATTTTAAAAGGGAAAGTTCAGGTTAGATATAAGGGAGAAGTTTTTTACTGTGAGGGTGATGAGGCACTGGGACAGGTTGCCCAAGGAAGTGGTAAGTGTTCCACCCCTGGCAGTGTTTAAGGACAGGCTGGACAAAGCCTTGGCTAACACGGACAAGTATGAGGTGTCTGTGCCCATGGCAGGGCAGTTGGAATAAGATGATCTTAAGGTCCTTTTCAACCCAAACTATTCATGATTTATCTTCAAGTCATTGAGGACTGTTCCCAACCTATTTCAAAAAGGACAGGCTTACAGTGACACTGTACAGATCTTCCCACATCCTTAGAGTTATTACCTCTAGGCTGTGAACCTGCTTATATTCAAATTCCTTAAGCAATCCCTAATGCAATTCTTTACCACAGGTAGCATCTCTCCCCCCAAGATTTTGCTACCATGTACTGATACATGGGAAGCCTGGAAGCAGGCATTATGAGGTTGAGGCAAGAAAGGCATTTCTTTCATACAAATATCTGTTTCTTCACATTTTCTTTATATAAAAACTGTTTTTTCTAGAATTCAAGCAAAGTTATAAAACCTGCAGAAAGGCAGATTTTCTTGTGAAATGATTTCTACTGATTATCTATTTGCCAAATTGAAGGATTCGGGGAATATGACCAAGTCCATTGTACAGACTTATTTAAACGAAGTAAACATTTTTTTTTTTCTGTGGGGATTAAGTTCTGCTTTGGCAAGACACTTAAGGGGGAGACAAAACTTCATAGGACTAGTCATGTGTTAGCTCTACTTACATGCTAGAATGTACACATGTGGCTGAGCTGAATAGACTCACACAGCTGAATTTGTTTCAAACCGTTGGTGATTAGCAAGAAGATGAATTACAGAGATCAATAGTTTCCATCTAAATTGCAGGTGTGAAGTTCATTTGATGATTATTTATTGCCTACATAGATGGCAAAGCACAAACATGCAGGGTGCTACAGTCACCATACCCCTGTATTCCTTCCAGACATTTCCTGTCTTTCTTCACTGGAGAAAGCTAACCAAATGCTATTGAACCAGTGCAATCTGCTAGGCAGAAGTGACCACTATCATCTTGCTAATGTTACTATTTAAGATCTATAGGAAACTAAATCCTGAAAAGGATTACCTCCAGATGCATAGCTCAGTCAAGAACTATTCAGCCCAGGTTATGACTAAATCCTCGTGAGAATAAGTTCATGAACAATAATATCTTTACTTCTACTGACAGTTTTTCTCTTTCCTGCCTCAATATTTTCACACATGCAGCATTTATATAATTAAAAATAAATTATTATATTGTTATAACAAATAAGAAAATATCTTCATTTTTTTTTCCATATTTATTTCTTGTTTGTCATTAGATCAAAAATACACAAGATTAAGGGCATAATTTGGAGATCTCTGATTCTGAGCGTGGCAGACCCTTCTATATTTTTTCCTTAGATAGTAGGCTAAGTCATGCCATGTGATCAAGAAATGGTACTGTTAAGTGTCATGTAATATCTCTGAAGATGATATACATGTAATAATGCTCTCTTATTTGAGATACCTGTATAAAGCCCCTTTTCTGTAGTCAGGTAGCTGATGCACTACAGTATTGTGAACAAAACCAGAATGAGGTGGTCCAAGGAATTTGCTTGGGTAAACATAAAGCCAATAACTGAGGACAGTCTCATGTGGGAGAGCTGCATTTGTCTGCTGGTCTTGGGGGCAAGAAGAAGGTGAGGATGCCTTAAACTGTGACAGAAAGATGCCCCTGAAAGAAAAAGTCCAGATGGAGATAATGCTTTGGACAGGATATTGGCTGAATGAGGTCACATCCTGTAATTAGATTCCTTACATGGTAAAGGAAGCAAGACTAGCTATTGTCTATAAATAGAAAAGATTGCAGCAGTGATATGTAACAACCTTGCCAAATTCTCAAATTCTAGAAAAATCTTTTCAAGTTCAGACTTTGCAAAATATTAATAAACAAACAAAAAAAAACCCAACTCATGTTTTCTTTAACTCGTAGGGGAGAACAGAACTTTGTTCTGTTGGCAATGAATGCACTTAAACATTGCAACATAGGTTTAACTTTTATGGGTTTGTGTACACATGAAAGCAAGACTTTTTACATATATTATGTGACAAATAATTCATAACAAATATTACTTCATATATTTAGTTACAATTATTTATTTCGCTATAATTTTGGAAGTCTGTAAATTATTGGAGGATAGGAAAGTAATCTAGGAATATGATGTATATTTTTCTTGTATTCTTCGTTACACATGACCTATTACAGACAGATACTCATGGAGACAGCTACAAAAGGACAGTTTATACACATAAAGTTTTATGAGTGCTCCCGCATAAACACATGACTTTTGTTCTTTTTTATTTTCCTTATGAAACAAATCAATTTAGAATCAATGTATTTGTCTGGTTTAGGAGTTAAAATAAGCAACCCTGCTTATCACCACTCAAGCACACTGATTAAGTTAAAGGTGTTTTGAACAGTCATATACAGGGTTTATGTTGTATTTTATTATGCATAGGGATTAGACTTCTTGCAGAAGTGCTCTCCACCCCAGTAATTTTTTGTTTGTTTGTTTTTTTGTGTTGGTTTGTGTGTGTGTGGTTTTTTTTGTGTTTGTTTGGGTTTTTTTTGTTCACTTTGACTTATTCTTTTTATATTTCCTGGAAAGGTTCTGTATGGAGACTGTTACCAGAAAGGGCTACTGCTTTGCAGCCCAAACACAACATCTCTGTGGAGTTGTGAAGGAATCTTTCAAAGGTTATTTTCTACATTTCTGTGGTGAGCAGCTTGTTCTCTTTGTTGGATACAGACCTTTCCACAGCCTTCATAGGAATTTCTAGCTCTCATAAAAGGGATAAAAAAAAAATATGTTCAAGAGACACCTTTTATTTTGGATTTATTTTTTTCTCTAAACGCGGAGCACACGTCCTCAGAAGAAAATATTAATATGATTGTAAATAACTAACTGGCACAATTTTAACTAAATTACTGGCCAGTGTTGTACATACCTGTCCTGGGTTCAGCAGCAGCAGTCATTTTTCTCCTTCTTGGTAGCTGGTACAGCACTGTGTTTTTGATTTTTGGGCCTTGG
>JARCZZ010039530.1:22161-85578 GCA_030323915.1 Brotogeris chrysoptera | reverse complement strand
ATGATGTGCTGTGGCATGGAATAGCTCTTTGGTCAGTTTGGGTCAGGTGTCCTGTCTCTGCTTCCTCCTGGCTTCCCTTCCTCCCCGGCAGAGCATGAGACTCAGAAAGTCCTTGATCAGACCAAAACATTACCAAGCAGTAACTAAAAACATTGGTGTTATTAGCGCTGTTCCCAGGCTGAAAGTCAAAAACACAGCACTGCACCAGCTACCAAGGAGAAAAAATGACTGCTACTGCTGAACCCAGAACAATTTGTGCAACAGAAGCTACAACCTAAGACTCTGTTCCATTAGCCAATTCAAAGCAACTGAGCGAAAAGCAAGCCTTTTTTTGTTCTTTCAAAATATGCTATATACCAGAATACTTATTTAAAATACAGTGGGGAGCAGGAAAAGAAACAGCTGCCAAACGATATTTTTGCCATTCTCTTCTTGGCAATTTTACACACAGGGTTAAGAAATAACTTTGTGAAATTACACTAACTTATAAAAAACTTTTTTTTCTGAAAGATGGAAATGCAAAAAAGAATGTATATTCCTGCTTCAAAGACAAAAGGGAAAAAAACAGACAAGAAAACCTAATTTTTTTCTTTGATTGGTGAAGACTGTGTGCATATTTTCTCCATGAACTTCTTTTAGTACATTTTTAACCTTATGAAAAACAGGGTTATGTAATTAATGCCTTTTTGTGTGCCTACAAAGATACATGTCAGCTTTGGGTCCCCTGGTGAATTCAACCAAATCAAGCACTTCAGTAAAGCTCAACAAATAATTCCATTCCTAAAAGACTTCTGAGAAATTTATGGATGTATTAACAAAAATACAATTAATTGGCTGATGTTGTCGCTAAGCCACTCTCAATCATATTTCAGTTGGCACTCAAATGAAGTCTCCACTGACTGGAAAAAAAGGAAACACCATGTCTGGGTTTGTTGGTTTTTTTTAAAAAAAAAAAAAAGATAAAAATGAGGACCCTGAGAACTACCAACCAGTCAGCCTTGACTATGTGCCTGGTATGATCATGGAGCAGATCCTCCTGGAAGTTATGCTGAAGCATATGGAAGACAGGGAGAAAATCAGAGACTGTGAATAAGGCTTCAAGTAGGGCAACTAACCTAGTGGCCTTCTGCAATGGAGTAACTGTATCAGTGGAGGAAGGAAGACTTACAGATGTTGTCTGCTTTGACTTATGCAAGGCCACTAAATTGGAGAGGTATAGGTGTGACAGATGGACAAATGGACTGTTAGATGGATAAGAAACTGGCTGGATGATCACATCCAGGGAATTATGATCAATGGCTAAGTGTCCAAGTAGAAACCACTAATGAGTGGTGTCCTTCAAGGTCCTTACTGGGACTAGTATTGTTTAATCTCTTTGTCCGTGATATAGGCAATGACTAAAAGCAAGCCTTAATATCAGCCATTGGGTGGTAAAACACCACTCAACAAACTCAATTTGTTTCTGTTACACTGCCATACTCCTCACTTATCAGGTTTAATTTTTAAAGGATTTGTGTCATTGTCCATAAAAACACTGGTCAACCAGTCAATCAGCACTTATATTAAAATATTCAGAAATTTGAACATGAAGGTCAATATCCTGTTAAGCTCCACTCTGATGCACACAAATCGGTTGGTCAAAATATCTGTGTGAGCATCATTCAGCCAACTGCAAAACAGAGTAATTCAAAAGTTTATGCTGAGATATTCTGCTACCTCAGAAGTACGTGTTTTAATTAGTACAAGTCTTAATTTACAACTGCTGTTACATTTGCATGAATCTTTGGGATTCTGTTCTCTCATTTAATTTTTTGAATTATTCATTGTAACTTTTTTAAAGTTCTGGCTAAAATAGTTAAGATAGTGTTCAGATAAAAGTTCTTACCTGCCACATCCATCTTCTATTTTTTCTATTTGTTTTGAGAAATGTTATCCTATATCCACAAAATCAAGAACACTGATTAAATATTGATTTTAACATCTTTGGGGGAAGTAAAATGTGAAGTATGAAAGAAGATAATTTACCTACAGGCAGTGTAAAAATCTGAATTCAGACAGTAGATATAATGTAATTTGTATGTGCATTTAAATGCAGATTTCTTCTCCACTACTTATGATTTTATTAAAGGAAGCCATCTTTTGAATCAGAGGATGCTGATGGAGTTGAAACACCTAGTTTTCATTGATAACAACAGTCACTAAATTTCTAACTAACTTTGGGAATCTGTGCTTTCAGTCAATGACAGAGATATGTTTCCATTGTTTGGAAATATCCAGCCCAAATTAAAAGCAGTATGCCAAGCCATTAAACTCATGAGGTCTCCTATGAGTTCTGCTGAAAAGAAAATCAAAAGGGTAAGTAAAAATTTCATACTTTTTTATGACTTTGAAAATGTCCTATATCCACGAAATTATTTTAGTCATTTGAGAACAGGTCATTTTTAAGGAAGAACAGTCAGGAGAAAATAAGTGGTGGAATTTCTTCTTCATGCATTTTTGAACAGCTTAAGCAGAGTAAAATGTGGAAATACTGCTTTACAGTATTTGTTTCTTAAGTGGGCACAAGACTTACATGGGATTCATTTATGCAGTCTTCTAATCCATAGAGATTATGGTCAATTAAATATCATTTAAGATTATTTTGTTCTTTTAACTGTGGCTAAGCTTGTATTTCTTTTCAGGGAAAAGATCTAATCTCAACGGTTCTAAGGTATTTAATGCTAAGAGCGGGACCTGGCTCCCTCTACAGGACCCTTTTTCCAAGATCTGTTTTGAAGCAAACATGGTAGAGAGTTATCATCAGTAAAGATTTCAACATGGTTTGTTATTAAGTCTACAAAGTATTTCCCTTTCTAAGAAATTATTTTCAGGTGGCTATTACTTGGGCAAGTCATTACTTCAGCCTCCACAGTAAAATTTTTCACAGAAATTATCTAAGGTGAATTTCAGAGAAAGTTTTAGACACAATTATTTAGCAATTCTCAATTACATAAAAATCTGGAGCATCATGCCTGCATGCAAGATAAGAAAACTGGAATTTCATGGATAAGCTACCTTGTTTTTCCTAATTTTCAAGTGGGAGAACTTATGTCTAAAGTAGTTTTGTGCAACTACATAGAAGCCACCAACACATTTGTCATTGGCAATTTTTGCCAAATATGCAGCATAGTTATTTCAATTTCAGAATCCTTGAAGGACTGTTAACCATTTTTTTATGTAATTATAAAATTTTATTGTTTATTGTTATTAATATTAATAATTATTTAATTATATATTAAATTCGTTGTTATATAATTATTATTATTTTATTATCTCATGATAAATCCAACAATTTATTGGGGGGAAAAAAAAACAAAACAACACACTTCCTGCCAAAAAACCCAACCAACCAAACAACAAAAACCAACCAAGAAACAAAACAACTTATGCCATTTCACATGATTTGTGGATGACAGACGATTTTTCAAATTAAATCAAGAAATCTCTGAGATGAAAAATGGCAGTGAACTCAAGAAGTGCCTCAGAAATTATTTTATTATCTAATTCTGTTAGCCAAGAATTGAGGGAATTTGATATGGTAACAATTTTTAATGTATGAATGATAGCAGAAGCTTTGACTAATGTAACTTAAAATAGATTAGGTACTGTTTTCAGAAACAATCTGCCTGCTACTCCTAGGTTGCATGCAGAAGTTTGCTGCTCTAGTACTAAGGTGTTAGGATATGCTGAGTACTGGAACCAGGTTACCAGAAGCTTATGCAAGTGCAAATCAAACTTCCATTCAGGACACACACGTTATCAGTTAGAGGAAACTGACAGGTCTACATCCTTCCTATGTTATTGCCCCCAGAGCTGGACACAGAACTGCAAGGTGGTGTCTCACAAGAGGAGTTCAGGGGCAGAATACTCTCCCTTGATCTGCTGGTCACACTCCTTTTGATGCAGCCCAAGACACAGTTAGTTTCTGGGCTGCAAGCACAAACTGAAGCTGTCTCATGTTGAGCTTATCATCATCCAACACCCCCAGTCCTTCTCTTCAGGGCTGCTCTAAATCTTTTCTCTGTCCATCCTGTAGCTGTGCCTGGGCTTGCTCTGACCCATGTGTAGGACCTTGCACTTGGCTTGGTTAAACTTCATGAGGTTGGCATCTGTCTACCTCACAAGCATGTCAAGGTCCCTATGGATGGCATTCCTTCCCTCCAGAGTACCAACTGAACCACACAGCTTGGTGTCACAGGCAAATTTGCTGAGGGTGCTCTCAATCCCCAAAACAAATCTTTGTTTTATTTGTTTAATTGAGAATAATAACACAGGCTTTCTTTGGAAGCATAATTTAGTAAATAAACCTGAAATTCTCAGGCTAATCAGATCAGTTTCAGAATAACTGGACAGTAGTTACTCTAGCAGCAAAAGTGCAAGCAGTGGAATATAGATCTGGTTCTTCAGAGGTTTAGATCCAGCAAGGTTTCTATTTGTATTGAACAGACTAAGTTTCTCTTTTCTTGCGGCACTCAGTAGAATTCTGTCTTGTTCTTGCTATTGCATAAAGCACTGACAGATTAAGGAGTATCACCTTACCTCTGTGTCATGGTTTAAGCTGTAAATCACGCAGCCCATTCACTCACTTCTCCCTCTTTCTTCCCCCCCAGACTCCAATGCGGGGGGGGGGGGGGGAAATGGGGAGAAGAATCAAAAAAATGTAACTCCCATGGGTTGAGATAAGAACAGTCCAGTAACTAAGGTATAAAACAAACCACTACTGCTACCACCAATAATGATAATGACCAGGGAAATACAAAGGAAGAGGATACAACCGCTCACCACCCGACCAAGCTGAGAGAGAGAGCCGCTCCTGGGTTCCTGCCCCCAGTTTTTTACATCCTGGGCACGACGTGCTGTGACATGGAATACCTCTTTGGCTAGTTTGGGTCAGATGTCCTGTCTCTGCTTCCTCCTGGCTTCCCCTCCTCCCCAGCATAGCATGAGACTCAGAAAGTCCTTGGCCAGACCAAAACACTACCAAGCAGTAACTGAAAACACTGCTGTTATCAGCACTGTTCCCAGGCTGAAAGTCAAAAACACAGCACTGCACCAGCTACCAAGAAGGAGAAAAAAAAAATTGACTGCTACTGCTGAACCCAGAACACCCTGGTATTTCTTTAGCTTTTTCAGCACCGCCAGGTGGTATATTGGTACACAGCAGCTATAGGACGATGGCATCTGGAGAGTTCATGCAAGCAGTTCTATTGTAAATTCCATGTCAGCACCACATTACTTTTCATATATAGGCTTTTCTTCAATTTCATCACTCCTACACTCTCCATAAAAACTCTAAAAGCTACTGCTAGGTATACTCTCAGCCCAGAAAAAACTGGACCAAAGCAAAAGCAAACTGATCTCTTACTTTGTAGAGCACAGAATAAAATCAGTAAAATTGTTAATATAATTACATTAAAGAACAAATAACACTAATAACAGCAGCTCACTAGTAGAAAGAGTGCAAATTAGTTTCATTTTTTTGCATCGACATATAAGTATTCTTTGCATAATACAGGGTGAAAAATAGACTAAATCTTGCCGCTTTCAGTACAAGATTGCATGCCTAATAAATAATCTGGCCTGTCAGTGGCTATGTAACAGCAGATAGGTGAATACACACATGCAGTGATAGACACAGAGTAACTATAACCAGCTGAGTAAAACATTTTGGGCTCAGTAGGTTAAGCAAAGATAGATCCTCCTACTTCCATTGTACACTTTAGAAAACACGACATCTCAAAATAGTTGCTCCAGTCAGGTCTATGACTGGCTCTTTGCTTAATGAAGTGTCAGCAGTGAGACGCTTGAATTTCTGTGATAACCCACAAATTAATACAGGATAGAAGTGTAGTGCCATGGGTTTTTCTGAGACATTAAGCAAATAACAAAGAGGAGTGTGATATGGAGGATTTCATGTTTGTTGAGGTAAAAAGATTTCAATTACCAAGTCAAATGCATAAAATGACACTTAGAGATTTGGAAAGGGCTTATGTGCCCGTAAGATTATATGACTTTACTACCTATATCACATGCTTCTTTAAGAGAAATTACCTTTACTTATAAACTATGTGTCATTTAACAAAGTGGTTTTTAAATATACGAAGAAGTGAAATAGTGCTTATTTTCATTTAAGAAGAAAGGTTCCAAAATTAAACATAATATATCAATACGACACATGGAAAATGATACCAAGAACCAACATTTTTATAGAACCATAAAAAGTTTGGGGTTGGAATGGACCTTTAAAGCCCCCAGTCTGTATTGATTATGGGAATTGCATCAAACCACATTCAGGACCTTGTATTTGTCCTTGTTGAACTTCATGAAGATCACATGGGCCCACTCCTCCAGCCTAACCAGGATCCCTCTAGTGAACCAACTGCACCACTCATTTTGGCATCATTTGCAAATCTGCTGAGGGTGCACTCAATTCCACTATCTATGTTGGTGATTAAGAAATTAAACATTATTGGTTCCAGTACAGAATCTTGAGGGACACCACTCAATACTCATTTCCACTTGGACGTTCAGCAATTGACCATAACTCTATGGACAGAAACATCCATAATTTCTTATCCAACAGCCTATCCATCAAACCCATATCTTTCCAATTTAGCTGGAAGAATTCTCTGTTTCATCATTGTCACACTATGTGGCACTCTGAGCTCATTCAGCAGATTATAAACAAGTTTAGATATCTTTAACATTGCATATATCCAAAATTCAGAACAATTTGTTTCCTTCCCTGAGTATTTCCTAAATGCCTGCGAATATTTTATTTACAGTTAGCAGTGTTTTGTTGTGGGTGTACTGCAAGTAATAGATAAGTATTGAAAGCCTGCTCAGGTAAGTCAAATTACTATAAAGGGAGCACTGACATGCATTTTTCCTTTATCAGACCAACCTTCTGAAAATGAAATCCATTAACACAGAAATATATATATATATTTAAATAACTTATTCTAACATGTCGAGGTTCTCAGGATTGTTCATTCTTCATGATATGTACAAGACATAGTTCAACTTGTGATGTGAACTTTAAGGTTTTTTCAATTATTCCACTTAATTTCTCATCCTATAATTTTGAGGAGTAATATCCCTGTTTCTTCAGATAAGTTCTGAGGTGTGCCTCATAATTTCTACAGCCATATGCCCACAGCTGCCCAGATGAAAAATCACTTGAGGAAACCTATCTGCGCACAATCTATGTATTGCTATCATATAACTACAGCATTCATAGTGTTACGGGAACTCAGTTACCTCCAATGCAGGAGGTCTCTCATGTGAAAAGAGAGACAGAAGATTAAAAGGCAATTCCTTTTTTCTGTGAAGAGCAGAACAGATTTTCATTTCCATGCCTGAGTTTCAAGTCATTGTCAACAACATTGGGGTACTATATGTTTTGACTTAATTTTTCAATTAGCAACTTTCCATTTTTGAAGGTTTAGTTCATTTTTACAAAATAATTTCTCAAACTATTTGAATCACATTATTTACTAGCTTGTTATCAACCATGGATATAAAAATTAACTTTCTGAGCTAGCAATTACTGACTAAAATGCAATCTTCATAATAATTACAGCCACCAAAATGGAAACAGCATTCTAGGAAAGAGAAGTCATTAAAGTTACAATGTCTAGAAAACAGAGGTATATTGGACTATGCTGTTATAATATTTACTCTTTCAGTAATTGAAGTGATGTGGAAGAATGAATACAGAAACTGGAAAATAATCAGTTCTACACAAATCTTAGTCTAGTGTCAAAATGATCAAGACTATAATGGGGAAGAAAGCTTTTGTTATATCAGCAGTCAGGTGTCGCATCTAATCATTCAGGTCACTTGTTTTCAGTACAGTGAGTATTACCTACATCCTGGAAAACATCACAGGACTTAGGCATGACAGTCACTTATGTTTTACAGTGCTTATTTATGAATATTAATGTGCATATATAATAATTCACAGATATATAAACATACAAAATCTAAGGTAGGAATCATTGTGGAACTTTATTTGCATTCTTATTATGCAGCATTCAGCCAGAAAAAACTTCTGGATAAAGAAGTCAGGCCAGATGCACCCTAACATCACAAGCGTAACACCATAGACCAGTCTTTGTTATGTCTATAATGTTGTAACATGACCAGTATTTGTTTTCTGCCAAAAATCACTAACACTCTGTCTCTGTAAATATCTTCTCACAGCAATGTTGAGCAGATTTAGTTCTGTCTCTTTCATCTTCTGAATTGATCTTTTTCATAGTATTTGCCACTCAGCCCACAGGCATTTAAATTGCTATCAGAGTCAACTGAAGTAATCACAAGCTGAATTCTTACCTGTGTAATTCTGATAGTATAAAAATTAGCTGCGCCTAGATCACAGCCTCACAAAACCACACATTGATCAGTGGCGCAAGACAAGTCAGCCACAATTATCAAATATTTACAAAGTAAATCTGCAGCTCTGCCCAATTTCTTATGTAACCTCTTAAAAACAGATGAAAACCCAAAGTTCAAGTGCTTTTGCTGGAAGACAATCAATCCAGTGTTATTTTTTTTTTTTGCTATGTAATTAATTTTTAATTCCTTGAAGAGAAAGCTTACTCTAAGAAAACTATCAAGTTCAAGGCAACGGTTTCAAAATTCGGAGGTATTGAAATCAAAGAAAAGAGACAGGGTTTTTTTAATTTTTATTTAGAGAAACTAACAAGCCAGTCAGATCTAGATAGGTAAACAGGGTGCTATATTTAACAACATTGAATGGATTCCTGGAAACACCAGAAAATGAAACAAAACCTACTCTCATCTTAAACTGTAACAAAACATTAATGATGATATGAGTTTCATTAAATGAATCACATATAAATATATGCCATAAGAATAAGTGCTTAAGGAATTCCTTACACTTGATTACAAATTCTATGCATAACATTTTAAAATTCCGAAACTAAACTTGAAAAATCTATATCATATGAATTCTCTGCTTCATATTAAAAAAATTAATAAAATTACATTAATATATAAAATCAAGAAATTACCTGAGTCTGAGACCTCTTGTAGTCTAGAATTTTCAAAAAGCTTTCATCTCCACATTTTCTTTATTTTGTATGTGGTCTGTATGGGGTGGAGTTGACTTTCCTCATAGCAGTCTTCATCATGCAGTGCTTTGTATGCATGGCTAGAATTGATAACACACCAGTGTTTGAGCTACTGGTATGCTTGCATAGCATCAGGGCTGTCTTTTCCACCCCCTACTCCCCAGCCCCCAAAGGCTGGGGATGAGCAAGAGGCTAGAAGGGGATCCAACCAGGACAGCCGACCCAAGCTGACAAAAGTGACATTCGGTACTGTTCCATACCATTGTGGCATCTGCTCAGCCGTAAAAACCAAGAGAAGAGAGTAGGGGGGAACTTGTTAAGGTGTTTTCTGAAGCAATTGCTATGCGTACTAGGTCCCTACCTTCCCAGGAAATGTCTGGAATTCACCTGCTGATGGGAACTAGAGAAAAAAATCTTTTTGCTTTGCTTTACTTCCTCATGCGGCATTTGCTGTTCTTCTTTCAACTGCCTTTATCTAAACGTATGAGCTGATCATCTTACTTCTCCCTCTGTCCTGCTGAGGAGCAGCTTGGTTGGCACCTGGTGGCCAGCCAAGGCCAGCCCTTGTTTTATTAATAAAAAATGGTTTCTTTTCTAAGCCATTTCTTAAATCAATTTTGACTAAGCTGCAAGATATTTAATCATGAGAAAATTCAATTTTCCCATGTGAAAAAGATGCCTCACGATGCTTTAACAATGTACAGTTTTTTAAAACATGAGATATCTTCAGAAGTTCATTAACTAAAAGCCCTTAACTAAAATTCACATTAAATGTTAATACACATAATCTTCATACTAGACTATTGCAAGTCTTCACTCAAGTTGTCCATATCTGACATAAAAAAATTATTTTGAGAGCACCACTGTGGAGCAAGTATTCAGCCTCTGCAAAAAATCAAACTGACAGTAATTATATAAATGTATTTATTTTCAAGGTTTTCTTTATAGACTTAACAGATGAATGCTTTAAAAGCCAAGCCAGAAAACAATCTGGAGAACTGGGTACCTTGATCTTCTGATTCAACTGATACTTTTTGTGCCTTTCTTGTTCCTTAAGCCCTCATTTCATATTCTGCACTTTGAATGACATTACCAAGAGGTCTTCTTTCAAGAGGTTTTACCAATTAATTGCTATGATGGAAAGCTAAAATAGGTTTTTTAAGCAGATTTCATTGGACAGTGTGTATCGTAAAGAAGGCTGAAAGGAACAGTAACCTCTTTGACAATTTAATAGTGTTAGAAATAATGAATATGTTGCTAATGTTGTCTCTGTAGAGGTCAGATTTTAAATATTAGCATTTGGCATTATAGGGTATTGATTGGCATTAGCAATTCTTACAGAGCCCAGAATGTTTCATATCTTTTTAAGAAGAAAAGCAGCATGAGCTGCCTGGGGCAAGATGGAATTTAATTAAAGAAAAAAACCAGAGTATAACAAAACATAAAGAAATAGTGCTTTCTCTTTAAAGCCAGACACAAAAAAAAAAAAAAAAGGCAAAAAAAAAAAATAAATATATCATTTCTGGATACAAGCACACTACATTTACATTAAAAGGACCTTTAAGTATTCTTTTATCCAAATAAAATAAGTAGGACTTCGGCATTGTTATATAATATTAGAACGTAGAGGCTTTTAAAGGAAGGGAAAGTGTGAAGTGCCAAAATGTGCCTGGTTGCAAACTACTATAAACATTTCATAAAAAGGTTAATGAACATATGGGAAACTTGTGTTACAGACGTGACAATGCAGAGATATCAAAAAAGTTCTCTTCAAGGAATATTCTCCTATATACTACTATTCTGCAACAACTTTTCACAAATATAGATTTTAATCATGATTGTGTACCTCTTGTTAAGCAATAGAATGATCAAAAATACTAAGTAAAGCTTTATTTATACCCTTCAGCCTGTGGTAATTTAATTTTGTGTGAATATTTACTCCAGAACTCAATAAAGACTTCTATGAACTTTTGCTCCAGGATAAACCTATCCTTTTCAGCTTAATTTACAATAGCTGATAGGAAATTCTGCTTCATCTAAAGAGACACTTTTATACTAGAAGAGTATCCTGATAGCACAGTGGCATATTAGCTCAGTGGAGTAATGCTACTGTAGGTACAACCATTATTAAATGTATTGGTAAAATTTTTTTGTCAAGTTCCAGCATGTGGCAAAAGTCAACCATAGGGGCTGTGTGAGGCTAATTATAGCTGAGATATCTAATTCACATTATGGATTTTGTATAGCACATTTTAACTGAAGTAGTCTGTGGAACAGACTTTATTACCAGGTCAAAAGACAAATTTTGTACAGTAAAAAAAGTGAAAACTCATATTTTTTGATTTATTTTATAGCTAAGATGATGTCGTGGTTTAAGTCGTAAATCAAACTTCTCCCTCTCTCTTCTCCCCCCACTCCAATGTGGGGAGAGGAATGGGGAGAAGAATGGAAAGAATTTAACTCCCAGGGGTTGAGATAAGAACAGTCCAGTAACCGAAGTATAACACAAATCACTACTGCTACCACCCATAATAATAATGACAAAGCAAATACAAGGGAAGAGGGTACAACCGCTCGCCATCCGACAGAGCCGAGAGAGAGAGACTTCCAGGTTCCTGCCCCCAGTATTTTCCATCCTGGGCATGACGTGTTGTGGTATGGAATAACCTCTTTGGTCAGTTTGGGTCAGGTGTCCTGTCTCTGCTTCCTCCCGGCTTCCTCTCCTCCCTGGTAGAGCATGAGACTCAGAAAGTCCTTGGTCAGACCAAAACATTACCAAGCAGTAACTGAAAACATTGATGTTATCAGCGCTGCTCCAGCTACCAAGGAGAAAAATGACTGCTGCTGCGGAACTCATGACAGATAATATTCAAAATATTGCAATGAGCGAGATCCTGAAATAATCTTCTTGATGAAGAACCTAGATTCAAAAAAAATCAAAGTACATCAAAAGGTGAGTACAGGGGAACATTATATATTCAACTTTGCATTAATCTAGAGTAGCATATTTATCGGAACACTCCCATGACTAGGATGAGAGGTTACTGCTCAAGTTAAAAAGATGCTGCGCACATCTTCATGCTACTTTACAGGCAGACAAAAACTCATCCATTTGACTTCATAGCAGAAAGGAAGACAGATGAAAGCAGAAGTTTTAGAATAAAACCAGAGTTGGCAGCTATGTAGTTATCTATACTCATGTGTCTAAACAGGGCTCCATGTACAAAATGTATGTGATGTCAAATGCATATGAATCTTATACACCTCAAATTAACCAGACCAAACTATGTCTGCAGGCAAAAGAATGTAAACAGATCTACATTTCTAAAAGGGTGAGCTGTGGCAGAGAAGAGCTGGTTGATTGTTAGCTCATGTAAGCATGACCTTTCAGAAGAAGAATCAGAACAAAGAAAAGAATTCTACAAGGGACTGTGTTAATATATTTATGTGGGGGATATATCTCCCACCTTTTGTGCAAATTCACTGTGTGACATTGCTGGATACTCATTCTATAGGCAGCAATATATTTTTAAAGCTTATGCTGGGTCAAAGATCTTTCTGACATGACCATTTATGCTCTCACCATCCCAGCATTGAACTCTGCTTCTTCCGCTTACCATGACCTCAGTCAGAAGTCTCACTCTATAAATTAATGAAGCTAAAGGCAGTACAGAAGTTGTTGGCATCTGCTCAGTTATTAAGCACTGTTTCACAGAGGAAGTCCATTATGTCCCAGAGGTCTGCTGACTGTACTGGCCCAGAGTTAACTCAAGGATGTTGGTTCCAGCTTGTAAAATGCTAGTAAAATGCAGATTCTAACTACTCCTGAGACTTTGTGACAGATGTTCTCATTAAAATGTGAGCAGGATTCTGAAAAAGATACTTTTTTCAAAAGTGTATAAATAATGAAATCAGCCACTTGCACTTGAAATGCATTTCACTTGTCCCACTAGTGATCAAGTTTAATGGTCCTCAGAACATGTTCTTATAGACATATAGAGAGATAGATTTTCAGGTAAAATCTAGCTTTGATATGGCTATGAGATTAAACAAGTTGCACTCATAGTTTACAAGGTTGGACAGTTCTAGTATAATTTGAAAGGGAAATTTGTCCATTTGACCAAAGGCAAAATTTAACACATGATCACCTAACGTGGTATTTAGTTTAAAATTCCTTTCAGTATTGATTAGGAAGTGGGATCCCACCTTTCAATTCTCACTGAGAACTTAACTCATCCAACAAATTAAAATGGCCTTCTATGGGCTGCAGAGGACTGACTACTGAGAAGCATTTGCAACAGTGAAGGGAGAAACATTTTTAGCTAATTCTCTTGCGTTTTGAGTGAAGTCATCTGCACAAAAATTATACCTCCCCCAGGATTTAATATGTCTCATGAATCCACCCTCCTGTACCTCTCCAGCATACAGAGGCATGCCTCAGGAATTTCTGTCTATAGGTCACTCTAAATCATATAGATACAAATAATCTGTGAATGAAGGAAAGATGAAGGAGATTGGAAACTGGCATGTTTTGTAATGTTTAATATAACCTCTTTCTATAGATGGTTTTCAAAGATAAATATATGCTCACATTTATGAAATGGAATTGATGCAGCTGCACTTGCAGCTGTAGTCACAGCTACAACTCGTTCTCTTCTCAAGGACAAATATATAAAGGAGTCAGTGATGTTGTGTTCTTTCTATTGCAGTTTCTTAAGAAGTCCACACAAGATTCTTTTACTGACAAAAAAAAAAACCAAACAAAAACCAAAAAACTAAAACAAATAAAAAAAGGGCATTTACTAGTTTATCCAAGTGCTGGTTCATTTGTTATGCTTCATAGGGTTGAAAATACCTGTGAAGAACAGAAAAAGGACAAAGTGGCAATGGTAACCCACCAGAAACAAGCAAAAAGCATTAGAGAGTACAAACACGCAGATCTTTATTACACAAGAATTATCATTCCTTGAACAAGACAGTTATGACTCAAGACTAATTATATCTATGGACTTTAAAAGACCTATCACATGCCTTGCAATGCATTTATAATCTCTTCATCTAACAAGCCTACTTTATAATCTCCTTCATGATGGAAAAATCCCTTGTTTTATACAGAAATCAATTATTCTGAAATAAAAGTGTTATTTCTCTTGGTTTTCTTCTGTTTAGTAAATCTGTAATACTACTAAATAGGTAAATTTATCCAATCTGATTTCTTCAAAAGAGAGGAGAATCCTTCGAGGACCGATGCACAAAGGAACACCGTTTCTCAAATATAGATAGTAAAAGCAGATGGAAGAGATAAGATCACAGGATCCTCGAATGCTCAGTACACCATTAATATTAATTTAGTTAATTATGTGCATAAATGCAGTTTTAGATGCCAGTATGAGATAACCAGTCTTACAAAAAAAAAAAACCCAGACTTCATACAGCACCCAAATGTATATATTTATTGCATACTTTCATAGTGTCCTGGGTTTGGCTAGGACAGAGCTCATTTTCTTTCTAGTAGCTGGTATAGTATTGTGTTTTGGATTTAGGATAAGAATAATGTTGGTAGGATAAAAATAATGTTGGTAACACATTGATGTTTAATGGTTGCTGAGCAGTGCTTACACTAAGTCAGGGATTCTTCAGCTTCCCGTGCCTTGCTAGGAAGCAGGCTGGGAGTGCACAGGAAGCTGGGAGGGGCTGTAGCTGGGACAGCTGACCCCAACTGACCAAAGGGACATCCCACAACATATGGTGTCATGCTGAACAATAGAACTGGGGACGGGGTGGGAACTGGCGAGGGGGTCACAGCCTACTGCTCAGAGGTGGGTATTAGACAGCGGGTGGTGAGTAATTGCATTAAGCATCACGTGTTTTGTATATTCTTTCACTATTAGTTTTATTTTCCCTTCTTTTTCTATGTTTTTAAACTGCATTTATCTCAACCCATGTGTTTTACCTTTTCCTAATTCTCTCCTCCATCCCACTGCATGGGAATGAGCAAGCAGCTGTGGGATGTTTAGCTGCAGGTTAAACCACAGCATACAGTTAAAAACCCCTATGTTCTTTCTCTTTAGTTCTGATTATTAAGTGGTTTAGGAATAAGCAAAAGGACTGAAAACCCTCATTACATTATAGTCAATAGAATGCTACATACACACATCAGTACATTTTAGCTGATGTTTCTTACTAGGTAACTTTAACTTTACAGCTTTCCAGTGAACTAAAAACAATCCAATATTTGCTTTTCTCCATGCATGTTTCTTTCTCTCTGTGGACTTATATAACAAGACTTCTACAGGTAATAAAACGCTTCCAACTGCGCTGTCACCTTCTTTTGTCAAAGCTTAGGTTTCTTGCATTATCAGCTTAGTCATTATTTTTCCTTGGATCACTAGGTTCTCTAAAATGCACTACATATTGTTGGATGAAGGGGAATGATTTTGCCAATTAACTGTTTCTTCATTAGCAATGAAATTTTAGATCAGTTAATTAATTTTATTGGCTAGCAATAAGAAAGAATACTTTTTCAACTTAATACTTCTCTAATTTTCAGTATACTTACAAGAAAAACTAATATTTTCCATGTATGTGCTGTATCTCTTAATAAATAAATGACTGTTACAAAAAACTGTAGGGCTGCACTCTGTTCAACAGGCATCTGATTGTCATAGATATGAATTTGTCTGCGTTCATAATTTTATATACTCTGTAGGCTTACTGATATGTTGGCAATTTGAGGTCTTAAAAAGTTAGATTTTTACCTACTGCAGAATTTGATGCAAAGATCCAATGCTACTTGCAAATTGAAAGAAATACATCAATTGGGAAAAAAAAAATTAAAAACCCCACAAAAACATAACCAAAAAAACCAGAATTCACTAAAAGCCAAACACATTTTACAAAAAGAAACAGACACCCACAAAAACACCCCCACTTTCTGAAACTGCAGATTTTTATGACATATCATTTTCTTACCATAACAGGAAATGGAAATTTAAAAAACCATTTTTTAAATACAAGTACTTGAATTACAACTATACTGTTCATTACTATAACTAGACATTAATTATTTTGATTTACTGATATCAAATATTGTTAAAATAACATCTGTGAGCAGAAAAACTACCCATTTATTTATATTAAGTTCTCCTGCATTTGTATTCTTTGTTTTTGTAAGCTGCAAATACTTTTATGTGAATTGGAACACTCTTAGTTTCTCCTTTTCAAAGAGTTGTTCCCAAAAAATAAATATCTGTTGCTGAATTCACCCAGTTTCTAAGCCTGGTCGGGTTTAAAACAAAAATAATAGTACTGACTGGCCATATGTTTCCTAATAAAAGCTTAAAGAAATTTCCAAGTCACACTTGGGTGTCCAGCAGCATACACTGGATCAGAGGTGTTATTTTAAGACAGATCCTAAAATAAAGTCAAATCCACCCTTGGTTGTTTCCATACAAGATTTTATACAAGCTAAGCAGGCAGGATTGGACAACTGAACAATCATTATCTTTATTTCTAGGAGTTAGTATTTTTATACACCTATCTGGTGCAGTATTTCATTTTCCACCTCTTGTTTAAAGATACGCTGTAGCACGGGTAAAGAGTATGTTACCAAAGAAAGTACTAAAATCATATAATAAATACATAGGTAAACAGAAAATGAGTAGTGCCATAGTAATGTTGCACTCAGGCTTACAGTCTTGTCCCTCTCTGCTTCGTATAATATTCACCCCTGCTCCTACAATTCTTGGATGATATTTGCGTCTCATTTTTAGGCAGCGGTTCCTTTCCTGGAAGCTAGTGTGATCATGAGTAATATATCTATCTTGCTGTGTAGAGGGAAAGACTTGTCTACAAAAATATTGGAAATGGATAATGATTAACTGAAAAACATTAAAAAACTACTTAAATTTCAAGTGGACCAGCCACCAGAAAAGCAATCAAATGGTCCCTATGCCTGCAATCTGCTTTTCCTCAGAACACATACCAAAATAATTCTGTTGTCTACTGACTCCATGGTAGCAGCTCTAGAACTGCTTTACATGCACCCTGTTATTTTCTTCCTTGTTCATTTAGTATCTGTGAATCCTTAAGTTTCTCAAGCATTTAGTAGTTTAGGCTCTAGCAAAATGTGACCTAACGTTTAATTTATCTTCATGTGGGAAAGCTACAATCAGAAACATTCATTTGTGCAGATTTTTATGTAGATATAGTTCCCACAAGCGTTACTCAAAACTTGGCCTTTCTATTTAAATTTGCATGTCTAACAGTTCAAAACCCCTGAAAAATGTGAACTTAGTCTGTTCTTACAGATACCTCAAAAAAATTATGGAATAAAACAACCAAGTGACAGCTGACTCTACATAAGGCACACAGCATGTTATTCTATTTATGGCTATGACTAAATGTGGTGAATTTTAGTCAGATTAAAATATTCTTCTGTTTATGCTCAAGCTTTTTACTAACATTATGTCATTTTACAGTGAGATGAACAGAATATATACACAATAGTAAGAAATAGAACCCCTTAAATGATTGTCTGAAGATACTGACCAATGTATGATTAGTTTTGCTTAGCATTGTTTTGTATGGTTAATTGGCTTGGCTCGTTATTGGGGGTGGGGGGAGGCATGGGACTTTTTTTTGTAGTGCTGTAAGTGAATCAAGAAGCAAAGACAGAAAACATTTTTGTTTGGTTTAATTTGACAACTTAGTTATGAGTTATAACTGATCTATCTATTAAAGAAATTGACTGGGCCTCACTTGGCAAAAAGTAGTTGCAAGTTCCAGAAAATCTGAATCAAAACTCAGTAGTAAGGTCAGCTTTCCACAGGACAGGACGAGGAAGCCATAGGCAGATCAGTGGTATAACAAAAGTAAAAACATGTCCATTACATTAGTGGATGTAGTTACTCACGCATTCCTGCACCAGTTGTGCTTTGCAGTTCTTCATGTCTATTGTAGTTAAGGTTGAATTGTTCAAGAATTAAATTATTTGAAAGCCATTTAATAACACAGAGTTTATAGTTACTAAATAAAACAACACAAAATAAAACCAATTGTTAAACACTTGATTGCCCCAATTGTTTCATGCAATGGGGAAAGTGATGAGAAACAAAGAATTTAATAAATTATTCTTTTTTTCTTTTTTTAATAGTTGTTAAATACTTTAAAGTAAAAAAGGGAATACAGGAATTACAAAATTTCTCTTTTGGAAGAAAATCGAGCTAGTGAATATGCTAGCCTGGAGTGGACTATAAGACTAGACCCATTCATAAAGCCAGTTCAGTTAACATGATGTAACATTTAACAAAGACCCACTGAAAGTACAAACATCCCAAAAATTATTACCTGACTGGACAAGCTCAGCTGGTCTAGTAATTTCATACAAGTCAAGCTCCTTTTTGAGCAACAGAAACTTATTGGCACCAATAATTTCATACAATAAGTCAAGTAACGGTTTGAGCAATAGAAATTTGTTGGCACTTAATACTTCATATTTTTAAACCTCAGCATATCATTTCCAATAAAAGTTAAATTCATTGAGCTGGGTTAAGCTACGATAATTAACATCTTATTGACCAAAAGAGAAAATTTGTAGTCTTATTGAATAGTCATCTCTCTCCTGCTGCAACCATTAATTTGCTGTGAGTAGAAATTCAGAAAGCAATTGCCTGTGCTGCTTGCCTGCTTGCATGTGATACAGAGGCTGTATACTGCAAATCTAATCTCAAACCCTTTATTAACCAGCAGTTGTTCATGTCGATGTCACTATTGAATGCAGAATATTTTAGGAAGACAGGCAAATGGAAAAGATATGGAAAGAGAAAGGTATTGAAAAGCTTTCATGTTTTGTATGATTCCTCTAATGAAAGAGCTACTTCTCCTTTGCTACCTACTCAGCTGCTGCACCTTAAACTATACATACTTCAGTGAAGAATGGGCATAATTTCCAGCAGTAAAGGGTTAGTTTAGGTAAGTTTACCCAGCAAACTATTCAGCTAATGGAGTTTAAAAAAAATCTTTTTCTCTCACATGTTATGAATGGGATACCTTTTACTGCCCATATATTTTGTCCCAACTTGAAATTAAAGTATGCTTCAGCAAAAGCTGAAGCACTGCCAGAAGTCTAGACTTCCACTACTGCACTGTTCATTCCCCAGTTATTGCTGGCTGAATTCACAAGTGGAGGATGTTGAAATGCCATGATAAAAGCATAAATTGAAGGTAAGCTTTGTTGTGCTGCTTCTGCACCCACGAAAAGGAAGGTAAATGAAAAAGTCAATAGTTTTCTGCTTGAATGTCTGCTGGTAAATGAGTTTGCTTGCCAAAAAATCAGTGCTTCATGCAAAAAAATGAATCAGCTAGATAATTTAACAGGAAAGAAAATATTTATTCACAGGTGCTGTAAATTAAAGGTGATTATTAGCCTACTTCAAGGTAAGCTATTTTGGGTGAACACTGGAAAACAAGCTGTCTACCTGAAATGCTTAATAACCCCCTATTTTCTTGAAGTGGAGCTTTGCTGTTAGACTTCTTAACATTTTAGTAGATGCAAATCAGCCACATGGTATTGGGCATTATGAAAGGCAGCTACTTGGCATCATGCATCACTGCAAATATTTCCCAAAAGCCTGCACTATCAGGAATCTTTATCGTCAAATGCAGCTTTCTATTGAGATGCAAATTTTAAGATGGAATATGCCAGTATTTCAAACAATTTTGACAATAGTCTATTTAGTTTTAATCCTTTTATCCTAATCCAGAAGGCAAATGATGCATGCACATTACAGTGTAGCTCTGCCCCTATGAAATTTAATTTGATAGAGCTAAATTAAGTATACCTACAGTTTTTAAGTCTTAATATATTAGAAGAGCTAGCTATAGTACAGTAACAAAACATCAACAATCCCATGCTAATGTTAAATAAACCTGAGAATTTATATCTATAAATATTCACCACAGGTGACTTTGTGGAATTTTCTTTGATAAACTGTAGATATTTTTATTAAGAATATAACTACACTATGTTGATACATGAAAGAGTAAATTTCACTCTATCTCAACATCCTGGGACATTTGCTTCAAAGCTGTTACACATTTTCCACAACTTAAGTGGCTATGTATTAGAAGCTGACCTATTATATCTGTCTGCCATGTTTTTTCAGAAAACATTTGACATGTAACTTCTACTATAGCTCTACAAAATAATTATCTCTTCACTAAACTAGCTGTCCAGCTGGCTTGCTGCCAAACTTTAGAGAGGAATTTCAAAAGTCAGATCAGTTTGAGAATAACTGGATCATGAGTTTGGAATTGAAAAAAAAAAAAAAAAAAAAAGAAAAAAATCACTGCCTTATCCTGGAAATTTAAATAGACTTGATTTTTACTGCTCACTAGAAAAAAAAACAAAACAGGATTTTGCAAGCCTTCCCTGATGTTGCTACCTAAACCAATCTGTTGCTTTGTCTACATCATCAAGAAATCGAAGAGGTGAATGGTGGCATATGTTGTAAGTACCTTTCACTATAGAGTACCAAACCCAAGTAACAACTAATTGACAGAGGAGCTGAGTAGCAATGCACTGTGTACTTAGTTAAGAACTGGAACAATAGAGCACAGGCCAAGCATGATCTGAGTCTACATTGCTTTGCTTATGGCCAGGCTAGCATAGGTATAGGTTAATAGTGAAAAAAGTACTGAAACTATATGAGTGTATAAAATGGAAACCACTGAATCAGGATGAAAGAAAAGGTGTGAAGCGTCTTTAGTATAGGATTTTGGTGGGATGGAGGAAATAATAAGAGAGGAAGAGAGAAAAAGGCAAACTACTTTCCAAGTAGATCCTATCATTTGGTGATTAGGTTTAGTCTCGTGTTCAGAAGTATAGGACTGTTACAATAAAAACTCAGGAAGAATTTGTTTTTAAGATGTGAACATGTGTTTGGTTCAACTCTTCACTCTAATAAGTATGCTAAATTCATCTGTCTAGCTTGATATGCTTGATATTTCCTATTTTCCTAAGGAGAGGAGTTGCTATTATATTTTGTAACTTTTGATGTGATGTGACTCAACCAAGTGGATGGTACATAATACAAGTCTGGCCTCGTGCATCACTGCAAATATGTTTCCAATAAGCCTTCACCATAAAGAAAAATTAACATGACTTTGGCTCAGCTCCTTGGTCAAATAGATATTCTACACTTACTTGATCTCTTTGCCTGTAGATAATAGATAACCTCAAATACTGTTTTATCTGAGAACATCTTGATAAGACATAAACCAGAACACCAGTCAGTCAGTAATAATATAATATAAAATGACATAATGTGGAGCTTCAGAAAATCAGGAGTCACTCTTAATTTATGGATGACTTCCAAGCCCTTGGAAGTTATTTTTCTTTGTACTAAACTCAATAATTTGAACAATGCTGTCCTAGATATTTTGTTTCAATAATAAATAATTTTCAGCTTCCATGCTTTGATGATATTCATTAAGGGGGCAGACAATATTCTCAAAAAAACAGCTTATGTAGGCTAACAATTAATAACAAGTGAATAACAGAACAAAATCCAGCTATTATAACTCAAAAGGATTGCATTTTCCTCAGAATTAAAATTTTCAGACCCTCTGCAATTACATGCATAAACAAAAATTTAAAGGTTAGCAGTTTGTTCACTTCAGGCATCATTCCGGTTATTTCCTTTACTTTCATGGTATATTCTAGTGTACATTTATTTGTGCTTTTAGTTTTTAATTTTTTTAATGTTTTAAATTCTCTCTTTTTTTTTTCAATTCTCTTGTTCTTCACTGTATACAACTGCAGATTTAAACGTGAAATAGAATTCAAGACTTGGATGTTTTCACAAAAGCCCCTATTGAGTAAGTAATCCTGTATCTATTGATTAGGATTGTCTAGGGTGTATTCCTGCTATTTCCTGCTTTTCCAGTCATGACAGTCTCCTATAGCAGCCATACGGACTTATTGCATTTGCTTGAGTTGATACTAGAATAAACCTATTCTCATTAAATGAGATAAATGCTACTTTGTAATGGCAAAGCCTAATTTTCTTTTGAACAAGCTGATGCCTAGAGCAGTTTATATGATTAAACAGGAACAGCAATTTGGAGCACTAGATAGTAGTGCATAATGTATTGTTGATAAATGTACTTGGGAAATTTCAGGGGCCATCTGCATACTTACACATTCTGTATTAGTGCAGTAAGGCCTCATGGGAGTAGAAATGTGAGATGGCAGTAGAAGCTTTCCCACTGAGTGCCCCAAGGACTCAAAAAGGAAGTGACAACTATCATTGGAAGAATACAAACTTGAGAACCATATAGAAGCTAACTACAATATAACAAAGAGAACAAAGAACATTTTCCCAAAATATGTAAAACAATCATCTCTACAAAAACATGAACAAAGGAAGACTGGAAAAAGAGAGTTTGGTTTAATACTCTCTTCGCTTTTAAGGACTACATGCATAATCAACGCCACTACTCAATTACAGCAAGTTCTTCATTCAACTTCTACAGAAAGAGGACATTGGTTTCTATTTACTATACGCCGCATTATTTGTTTTAGAACATATTTGAATTAAGTAGATTTTAATTTCTCTTTTGGTCTTCTGTTGCTTTTCACTATGCTATGTACAGCATCAAAAATATTATTCTAACATCACATATCTATGTGAACATTTAAAGATATTCTGAATTTACATTCCTCTTTGTTCTCCTGGGTTTAAAACCTACGCAACTTGTAAAAGGATTATAATGTATCCTAAATCACTAGTCCCTCCACATTTCACCCCTGTCCCTTAGAAATCCATGGAATTTGAATGTAGACTGTTCTTTTACTAGAGACACAAACTGAGATTTTATCATAAGATGTATACCAACAATGCAGTAAGAGAAAAAAGAAGGGGTGGAAAAAAAACCCAAACATTATCCATCAAACAGAAGCCCCGTCTGCTTTAAGAAATTCAAAGTCAACTGCCTGTTTCCTGAGAGATTTCTCAAAAATTATGAATCTGTCCCTGACTGGTATGCTTATGAATAGCTGATGTATAACATCCTCAAGATTTCATTTTTGCCTAGCTATAGACAGCTGCACACTGAGCAGTCTTTTGTATGCAACTTCTTTTTTACTCATTATAACAGCCAGTCACTTTAATGTTAGTTGCTCCCTTTAAAAATCCAGGCTCTGAAATCTTCTGAGTTGTGCACACAGACATACTGCAAGATTCACAGATAGTATGCAACCAATTAGAGATCTCATTTGTTTTAAACCAAACTATTTTAAACCAAGTAAGGAAATGAAAGCCCAGGCTTAATAGCTGGTCCACCTAATTTTATGTAGTACTTTTTCATCCCTCTGCCCCATTCATGCTGATTAAAAAGTAAGGCAAAAATATTTACTCCTATTATTCATAAAGGAAAACAAAAAAAAAAACCCACCTTATACGACAGGTTTTAATGTGGAACTTAAAAGGACCTCTCACCATCGAGTCTTGTGAAGCTCATAAAAACTAAATGTGACTTATTCTTTGCTTATTACCCCTACAGTAAAATCCGGATGTGCTAGAAAACGAAACCAGTGCTATGTTGTGAGTGTTAGATTAGGAAAATTCTCTGAAACTCGGAAGCATGGAGTAATCTAGAGAACATACCTGGCCATTATATAGCCAAGAACTGAGTTTTCAGATTGCCCTCAAGAAGAAATCCCAAGATATGTAAAATAGACTATTTTTATATGTGCCTCAGTAATCTTCCGTCAGTTTGAGCTGGTTGTCCAAAAAATGCATTCTCATTTTATTTTTCTGATTAAAGTCTTCATTACTATAAAGTAGTTGCTAGCAGTAACAAAGTTAACTAAGAAGGCATTACTAATTAAAAGTAAATTAGTGATCTCACACAGTTTTTATTTCAAAGTTAATTTTATCTGTTTCCTGAGGTGCTCTTGATTCAGAAAAAAATAGAAGAGCTACAGTTAAATACTGCTGCAGATAAACTGCAGAACTCTACAGCTTTAAATTAAATGCACAATGAGAAAATCTTTCACTCACGACAATCCATGTTGCAGTTCATTAAGTGACTTTGGTGATCACACTTCTTATCTCTATCACATGCAGATCAGTAGTAAACACAAAATCCAAGGAACATAGCAGTTTCATGTGCTCAAGCAATACTTCATATATAATTTGCAGTTTATTACAGCTCAATGCATAGTTTGATTCCAGCAGAAACAACCCTGAGAATCTACTGGATGTAACTGTCGATGTCCTCTGATTCCACCCAAAGGATGATTTTCACTTGTTTTTCAGTGTGCACAGGATCAAGCTTCTGGTGCAAGATATAGGTGCAGTTGGTGCAAGACTTCACAGATGCACGTAGACTCAGTGTGTGCTGCAGGAATGTGGGCTGTCTCTTAACCTGGCTCTGTGCAGAGGTGAATACTGTCTATTTCTTAGCTAGTCAGGCTTTTACAGCATTTCATAATATAAGAACACATACTGGAGATTTAAGATCAAGTGTTAAAACAGAAAGCTATTTAAGTATGTTCGTTTATATAGGACATGACCCATGGTATATTCAATAAAATATAATTGTCAAGCACTCTATTTCTTTCTGGGATATTACAATTCACAAGTATTGCTTAGAATGCCTTGCAGGTCTAATTTAATTACTGTAGCACTGACCTTTTTATACTATTAACAAATAATCTTTTGTCCCTCTAGACTAGATAGTTTATTATATTTTCTGCCCAGAGCTTTAAGCATTTTGATTCCTAATTACCTGTTGATAAAACTACCAAGTTGTCTTTGTCACATGACTTTTTCACCACCCTAGAGCAGTTTTAAAAGTATGCAGGTCAAAAGAGGTAACAACAGCATTAATTAAAAGTTACAGGTGGGAAGAAACAAATTCAAACAAAAATAAAACTATTTTCAATTACTTCAACAAGGTCTCTGTGTATCTTACATACTTGTATTATTTAAAGACAGCTTTTTCCATAAAAGCTTTATTTTTAACACTGAGGATATTATTTCTCATGAATAATGTAAGAGAATGACAAAATCACATTAGAATGGGATCATGCCATCGATTCAATATTCAAAAGGAAATTGAAATAAGAATTTCTGTTGTTCCAAAATGTAATGTCTTGATACTGCAGTGTAATGTAAATTTGAAGTTATGATTTCTAAGCAAATACTCTCTCTCCATGTGCCATCTATCCATAATCTTCATTGTAAGAAAAAAGGATGATGCCTGAGGACATGTTGTGAATCCCTTCATAGGATTTCTGAGTGTCTCTAAAATCCTCCAATCAACATGGCAAGGATGAGGTTGCCAAATGACCTTTTTTTATGTTTACTATCAGGTTTGGGGGGTTGGTAAAACACAGGTTTACACTTTGATTCATATTTAAGCACTACATAATAGTCTTGTGTGTGCAATAGCAATCAATTACATTGAAAACCAAGAATTCAGATAAGATTTCAGCAAGAATTCAACATCTAGACGTAAAAGCAGTCTTCACCTTCACAGACTGAGAAGGATAGCTTTCTGATGGAACATCACCAACCTAAAGTTTCATGGCACTTCAACAATTTTAACGCAGCATGAGCTGCTGCCACCATAAGCAATAGACCAATTTTGTCTCTATTTCTTCATGCTCATGCTGGTTTCCATTTCCCTTCCCTTTCTGTGACAGCATGAGTATGTTTTAGGCTAAACAGGCAAAAATTAGCTGGACTAAAATAATTTAAAAGTATGCGAGGATTAGCTGTGGTCCTCTTAATGTACCCTGCTTCCTTCATATGTTTGAATAAACACTGAGTTGTGCAAGCACAGGGAAAGGTCTATTCAGAGGGGAGAAGTGATCCCCTGTAAGTGGGGAACTGATCAGGATTATAACTTGCAGCAATAGTATTGACTTTAAGCAGTTGTGAGACTACAAGGTAACTAGATTATCTAATTCTTCAAAGCAACATTAGTTTTAAATAAGTTTTCATTTTAAGTCCAAAATAAATTTACTGTTGACATTTATTCTCATGACTTTCCAAGGATAGTCAGAAGTCAAAAAATGCAGTTGAATAATTTTAAAAATAATTGTATTTCGATATTTGCACAATTGATTTCTAGCAATGGGAAGCAATGTTATTTCTTTGAATGCTAGGACAAACAAAAGCAATTAAACCCTAAGCAATGAAACAACTTGTGAAAGCTTTCCAGTAGTTTCAAAATATTAACTATATTTCCTTTCAGCGCAGAAACAAATACAGAATAAACTGAAACAAAGCCATTGTTAAAGATCAATCACTTTTTGCAGGTTTAGGAGAAAAGCCTACTGTACGTCACAGCGCTCTGTGCCTAAGGAGGCGCAGGCTCCAACACAGAAGCAGAAGAGGTTCTCTGGTTTCACTCCTTGGTGAGGCAGGGCAGCTCTGCAGAGGGCCCAGGAAAACCTACCGCACCCCAAGGGAAGTTTTTCTTATTGTTAACACAGAATAGCATTGCAACAGAATAATTTAAAACAGCATTTTACAGGGCAACAGCAGATTCTGGTTCAAAACATTGCAGTCCTCAGCTGTCTTCGTCACCAGTTCATTGCTTGCCAGCCGCCACACTGATGCAGTGTTATTTTAGTCACAGTCAAAACACCTAAGAGGAGACTTCATCCCTAGAATTACGTTTGCCTACATTATAAAAAGCAATGGGCTGTGAGAGGGGGTCTTTTTCATTATCCTACATGTGAGGTTACCTTTCATGTGAGGTTACATATACCTCCAGAGAAAATAGGAGGAGAGGAGTTGTGGAGTTGAAAGTTAGATAATATCACATTATAAGAAGCACTGATACGTACAAAAGCCTTAGAAATCAACTACAAAAAGACACATCTACTGACCAAGGAAACGGACAAATTCAGATTCAGGACCCTAACTGCAATGCAAAACCACGCCTGAATAAGACCAAACAATGCTCCCCGGTTCACATAAGGAAACAACAAAAAACCAGAACAACCACAGCTGCCCACATCTCCTCAGACTCACGTCAGGTGAAATATCAATTAGTATGTCTCTCCTGCACTTTTTTCCACACCTGAGGGCAGAAGTGGCTTTATGACAGATATGTCAAGCTTTAACAGCTGACATATGTCAGCATCTCTGCTTGAATTACTTTAGAAAGAAGCAGGAGGGAGAGCTGCAGGGGGAGGATAATCTCTGGAGCCATTTAATTTTCGCTCATCTCTCTGGATGAGAAAGCACTTAGAGAGGTAATTTTAGTTTTCTGAATGTCTTTCTACCTCTGCCTTCAAGCAGACTTTTTTTCTTAACAAGCAAAAAGCAGCATTTGACGCTACATGTGCATTTGTACAACACCTTTCAGCACCTACTGCTGTAATAAAAAACTAATCTTCTGAGGAGGACAAAGCCCTAAAGTGGCAAAACAAAGTTGAATAATTGCCAACAGGTAGCTCACCCAGCCATCACACGGCTACAAATATTTGAAAAATCTGAGTAGCTCAAATTTCTACCCAAGTTTGCCCTGTAGTCATGAATTTAATTCGACAGCTTAGTTATGCTAAGCCCTCTTATTTTTGCACTAGTTTTTGAGAACAAAAAAAAATCCCCAAAACTAGTTTTTGAGAACAAAAACTAGTTGGGGTTTGTTTAAATAAGATACTTTCATCAATCAAAACATGTTAATAACGACACCAAAATCAAGAGCTTCCCAGTTCATCACACAGTACTTGTTGCCATGCCTTCCAGGAGGACATTTTGTTCCCTTTCACTCTTTCCATCTGTACAGCTGAGTGACTCATTCCCTCAGCATGTAAAGAATTCAAGTTTATACACAGGAATCCAAAGAGTTTTATTCAAACCTTCATTTCTTTTCAACAGAAGAGTAACTGTAGGAAGATGCAACTTCCTCCCTTTTGCAGCAGTGAAAGGGCTTTATTTCCCGTCACACATTATTTCTCCTACTTCAATTGGTAGATTATCCCTACTCAGCAGCCTCCATAACTATTCATATCTCAAGTCATATTTCTAAAGCAGCCTGTAGCTACCAAAATTGGTTTACTTGCTCTGACACCTTTGATGGCTGATGCAGTTAATTGGCAGTTTGACACAACTGGGAGTTAATAAGGGTCTTCATTCACCTTTCCAAAATCTGTCCCTGGGAGAGATTAAACACCTGTTCTGGTGACGCTAAGAATTTCTCCAGAAAGTGTTCTGTAAAACATGACAAACTAACAATAGTGATGTTTTGTTGGGATTTTTTTAACTGGAAGGGAAATGCTGATTTCTCTGAAGAAGACTTACTGAAATAGAATATGTTGTAACAGAAAGTTCACTATGTTAGGGCCTCAGAAATGTATTCATATGTTCCATTCATGTACTAATAATATATAATATAGTAAATGTAATAATTTGCAAAACACATTTTAATACAAAGAACTATATATGCCAAAGTTACTGTAATTTAATGCAGGCACATCCAAGACAGCTTTAGGTAATCTGAAGATGCTCCTACTACAGCTGTATGTCATTCAATGTAAGCTAATTTTCTCTGCTTCAAGACCTGAATTCTGTGACAACAGTACTGATGACCCTTTAAAGAGATGCCAGATTAAAAACTCTGAATACAATGCATGGAGTTTCTAATCATGTATTTCTCCAAGAGTTGGGATGTTTTAATTTTTAAAAAAAATAAAAAAAAATGGATCATGCAGCTTAAGAAGAACATACTGTAAAATCAAACTATATCAGAGATCATAGATCAACGGATTGATTTTTTCTGACACAATGACAAGATCGACAAGTTATTCTCAGATACAAACAATGCTAAATGCCTAAAGGTACCCACCAAGTATACTTATTACATGGTTAGGAGGTATTTTCTAGCTATAAAGGGTTTGTTTTTTGATTCTGTATTTAATTTGACCTTTCTACTAAACCCAAGGTAACATTAATGAGTAAGGAAGCTTCTTTTTTATTTTGTAATGACCTCAAAATTGAAGAAGCAGGGATTAGATCAAGAATCAGCAATAACACAGTAAACCACAGGAAAAGATAATGCACCAGTTCATTTCAGCATTGAACAAGAAGCAAAAAATAGTGAAGAAATAAAAGAGATTTATTGCACACAGAAACAGCAAAATGAAGGGAGGAAAAGCTCTCCAAATTAGTAATAATAAACAACTTGCTCTGCCTGCCTTGTATCATATATGTATTATTAAATGCTAATGTGACAATTCAAAGGCAGGAAAAGTCAGTGGTTTTCCAAATTTTATATCTTCAGGCTTTTTCTCAGCTCTAAGCAGTTTCAATTTCACACTTATTGTGTGTAAGTCTATTATTCAAGGCCTGACCCTTACAGTTGGGATCTGATTCACAGAATTGTGGAGAAAGCAATATATTAAGGGGTCTCAGGCATGTAATACACACAAAAACCTTAAATATATTATTTCAAAGTTTTCCAGCAGTAATACAAAAATATTGTAATCCATTCTAACTGTAGTCTACTGCTGTTACCTTGCTGTGCTTTCCCAGATGCTCCACATGCCCTGATATCTAATGGATGATTTTCCAGAGGTGACATTGTTGCCAAGAAGTGACAGAGGTGAAAGAAAAGTTCTGAGGCAGATTAGTATTTGCTCTGTGGTAAGAGTCAAATGTGAGATTACAGAAGCACTAGAACTAAAGCTGAGAACACTTGTATGAAACCATAGTCAGGGGAAATATACATCCCACCGGTCAATCCTGACTTCTTTTCCAAAACGAGTACTGTAATTATTGATTGTCTTGAGCAAGTTTTACACTTTCTTGAGAATGAAAGTAATCTCTTGGAAAAATGTTAAATATTTTTGCTTTACTTAAAACAAACCAGGTCTGTCCCACCTTCTAAATTCAAGTAGGAGAGCTAAGGTACTACAACATGATTAACATTTATTCTGTAGGGTTTAGTAGACAATTATAAAAAAATCCTGTAGAGAATCTGATGCATAGACGAAATTCATCACTGGAGGAATGTCTTCTTCATTATAATATTGAATTGCATTTCAAGACTCTTTTTTCTCAGTTCCTGCTTTGGGGTATTTTAATGGATTATTTACCTTGAGAAAAAATCCATTTTAGTCTGAGATTAGAAATAATCAAATAATAATTTTGTAGGTTAAAAGTAATGATATGTTGTTGATGTTGACAGGTCAAGAATGAAAAAACATTAACACTCCTTCTCTAAATGATATTTGATAACTATTTGTATGAATGTAATTTGAGCCCAATCTACTAAAAAACCTTTAGCTTCCTACTGCATAGCTCTGTAAGACAGCATTTCCAGATTTTCCTTAGTGATCCAACAAAGACATCAGTAATAAAAAAAAGCCTTTAGGGGCAAGCAACTCAACTACCTAATTTCCCTAAATAATAATAAACTTGCAAACTGAACATTAAAATGTCTGGAAATTGAAAAAGAATGACACATTAAGGGTCAAAAGCCTAGCATTATTCAGAAAGATCAGCAAAAATGCATTAGACTCTATGAAAAAACATAACCCTTTTCATTAATAAGTCTCATAGTAATGCTATTTTAATATATTTAAATTAATATCAAAACCATTTCCACAAAGCAATCATCATCAGTAAATGGTTTAGCTTTCTTCTACATAAAATGAAACAGCAGATAATATTGTAGCCTCTTTCTCTCAGGGTAAATTAAAAGCAAAATTGCCTAGCTTGTATTGGAACGTTTCTACCATTATTGAATATTTTCATGAAGAAGAGGAAAGCCCTTGTTGAGCATGGGAAGATTTAGAAACCTGCATGTGTATTTGAGAATAGGGAAAGAAATGCAGAAGGGCCTTGAAAGTGCCAGCTAAGTAGGAGTATTATATTATTTCGTCCTATAGTTCGGGAGATGTTTGTACAATAATTTCAGTAGCACCAAAATGATCTGGACAGTATTGCATATGTGTTAGATGTCTCTGCTTTTACATTTGCAGAAAATACCAGAACAGCAAGAGCAACACAAACCCTAGTGCTTCTGCATAAATCTTACCTTCAAGGAAACCCACCCACTCCTGACATAAGTGATGACTTGCTCTTTTGCAGTCATAGCTATATACTGAACATGGTAAACGGTACAACCTGAGCTTACCTTGTTCTTATGTGCACTGAAGCCAAGCCAGCCACTCTGTAAATCATATACATATGTACAGAGCTTGGACTCCAGAACAGTTGTTTTTAAATACTCCATATTTCCATACAAAGGAAAAAAAATATATCACTGAAAACACTTGAAGTGGTTTCAGCCTCTCAGTAACTTATTTTCAGAAGTAACACAAAAAAGAGAAGAGCGGTGAATTATTTTTGTTTACACAACAGTATGCTCTTTTCCCGCCCAGGCTTGGACTTGCCCAGGCACTCAATCATGCCCCCATCCTTCCCATAACCTCAGCCAAGAAAGCCCTGTCTCCTCACTGAGCGCTCCTCTCAATAAACCGCATCAGAAAAGCCTATTAAAGGCTGCAGCATTACATGCTATTCTTTAGTACCTGCTTTTTGGGGGACTGGAAACCAGAAAGGGGGAAAAATAGATGTCCAGATGGAAGACAAGTCATGTTAGCTTAACTGTTTGTTTATTTATTTGGTTTTATTTCTCAGCACCAGAATCAGTAAAATCTGCCAGTTGTCAATAAATTAAATCAAGATAAATTTCCCAACTTGGAATTATTTTATTTCTTTTTTTCATGTCTGTGATGTGACTGCGAACTTCCCCCCACCCCCGTTCTTCTTAGGCAAACAGGTTGCTGGCCTTCTGGCCCCTTTGCAACAAACTGAAAACAAGACTCCTCTGAAACAGCTTAATGATATGGGTTTGACAGCTTAGGAATGTTTTTTGTGAAGGGTCATCTCCTTTAGTTCATTTTGCATTTGCCACAACTTCATTTACTTGTTCACCTCAAGTTCTTCTATCGGAAGAACAACAACAAGAAAAAGTAAATCGTTAGCCTTTTCAATAAAAATTTAACTTGAAAATGTAAGTTAATGTAAAATTGTTAGTGTTGCTGCTACATGTAGATGCAGCTTCTAAGAATGTCTTTTCTCTAAACCCCATCAGACTTTTCTGCAAGATTTAACAAAATACTTAATCAAGGGAAATTTGCTGAGCATTTCAACTTCTTTTGAGAAATGTTTGTAAAAGAAGCTAACGAAGAAAACTATGGTGTTTTCTGTCATGGATTAGAATTTCATCAGACTTTTCAAAAGCTAAGCAAAAAATACTCAGTGTACATCCTGAAATGAAATCAATGGCAGTCATAATTTCAAAAGTAAATAATTTTTATGATAACTTTTGGATTACAGAAAAGACAATTTCTGAGGTATTGAAGTAGGGTTAAGCCTTATTAATTGATTACAACCTAGTATATAAAATTAAGCAGAGTTAACAGAATAATTCATTAAGCAGCTCAGAGCTGAACCTTCTGCTATTGAAATAATTGTAATTAATCTCACACTGATAGAAGAATTATTTTAGTAAAAACTATTCTATCATTTCCATAAGAAAGCTTCACGTGAAGAGTCAATATAGGCCATGATTCTGAATATAAAATAGACAGAGGGAAAGAAACAGAATTAGGAAACTGCCGTCTTCCTTCAAGTGATAGACTAGGACAGGAGAAATCACAGAACAACAACGAAATACAATAATTTTCAAAGGAATGGATGTATCCCAGCTAAGTGTTTCATGTGCATGGGTCCTAGTTTACTAATTGGACACTGAGTCACTGCTGTGAAGAAAACTTGCTTAGTTCTGAGACTTAAGTGAATTTTGGCAGTACTAAATCAGTGATGGCAGCAGAAATCTTAATTACCGTAATGGCTGAGGCAATGGGACAGTAGAAATCAAACTGGTTTCTGCTTGACTTTCTAATGGATTGCTATATATGGCTGGGGGTGCACATTAACTTTGGTGCTCATGGAGTAGCATCATGAGGTCAAAAAAAGGTTGCTAGCTGAATCTGCCAGGACCCTCCCACGCACTGAGACCACAAACAGGAAGAATTGGCAGCTGGACAGCTGAGTTTCAAGTTTGAAGCCATCTGCTTTCTCCAGGAGATTAGATGGGGCATGCTGTGGGATCAGATGAGGCCCCTTGTTCACTCAGAAACAGGCCAAACTAGACAACTAGAGTCATGGAAAAGGTATTTGGAGACTTGTACTAAATATAAAAGGATTTGAATCCAAAATACATGTTATTGATGAAACAGGTCTCATCACGAGTGCACATGAGGTTATTACGTTAGTTATGAAGTAACTTTCAGGAACTACAAAATGGGATAAGATGGAAAATTGACCTCTTTTTACCTGCAGCTTGAGTTTTCCAATTTGATGGAACACATTTACCAGTTTAAGCAGGTAACAGGTACTAAGAAGTGATGGGAGAGGGCAGAGTTTGATCATGCTGATTATCAACATGAAAGGAAATGCATTAAGGCTTGAACAAGAACTGCCATTTTGCTGGTGGAAATTTTCTCTGTAGGAAATGGATAAGACTGGGTGAAATAAAAAATAAATGTATGAAATTAAAATCTAATGGTTTGCAATTCAAGAAGAAAAATCAAAAGTCCTTTGAAGCCCTTTAAGGTGGGTTCTGAAGTTGGACCTTTGCTCATTTATACATGAGTCAAACTGAAAGTTAATTAGTCCATTGATCAGAAATAAGCTACGTCTAAAAAGAAAAGCAGAACACAGACAACATTCATCAGTCCAGATGATTTATAGTATGAATAATAACCTTGATTTCAACTGGAAACACATTTTTAAAATTTGTTTATTTCTTCTTTAGACTTTTATTACAAGAAACAGGCAAAAAGCTAGAGAAATAATACAGAGCCACCATACATTAAAAGTCATTGTGATTTGAAAAGTTCTGGAAAACAAAAAAGCTTTACTATCTACTCTCTGGCAAGTAAAAGTTATAAAGGTAATTACACATGTGCCCTGAAAGCCAGCTTAAAATATACATTTTACCCATATTAACAATTTTCTCAAATACAGGTCTTGTTCAACATCTTTGTCGGCAACATGGACAGTGGGATTGAGTGTGCCCTCAGCAAGTTTGCTGATGACACCAAGCTGTATGGTTCGGTTGATATGCTGGAGGGAAGGAATTCCATCCAGAGGGACCTTGACACTCTTGTCAGGTGGGCCGATGCCAACCTGATGAAGTTTAACCATGCTGAGTGCAAGGTCCTCTGCCTGTGTCAGAGCAATCTCAGGCATAGCTACAGGTTGGGCAGGGAAAAGACTGAGAGCAGCCCTGCAGAGAAGGACTTGGGGGCATTGGTCGATGAGAAAATGAATATGAGCCAACAGTGTCGGCTCACAGCCCAGAAAGCCAAACATATCCTGGGCTGCATCAAAACAAGCATGAGCAGCAGGTTGAAGGAGATGATTCTGCCCCTCTACTCTGCTCTTGTGAGACTTCACTTGGAGTATTGTGTGCAGTTCTGGTGTCCTCACCATAAAAACGACATGGAGCTGTTGGAACAAGTCCAGAGGAGGGCCACGAGGATGATCAGGGGACTGGAGCACCTCCCACACGAAGATAGGCTAAGAAAGCTGGGGCTGTTCAGCCTGGAGAAGAGAAGGTTGCATGGAGACCTCATAGCAGCCTTCCAGATTCTGAAGGGGGTATCGTGGTTTAAGCTCAGTCAGCCACATCGTTTGCTAGCTCACTCCCCCCTCCCTCTTCCCCCCGATCCCGGAGGGATGGGGAGGAGAATCGAATGAATGCAACTCCCACAGGTTGAAATAATAACAGTTTAGTAACTAAGGTATAACACAAACAACTACTGCTACCACCAATAATAATAATGGTAAGGGAAGTAACAAGGGAAGAGAATACAACCACTCACCACCCAATACCAAGCCCGACCCAGCAGCGAACCCGCACCCCTCTGGGTCTCTGCCCTCCGTTTTTACATTCTGAGCATGACGTGCTGTGTCATGGAATACTTCTTTAACCAGTTTGGGTCAGGTGCCCTGCCTCTGCTTCCCCCCGGCTTCCCCTCCTCCCTGGCAGAGCATGAAACTCAGAAAGTCCTTGGTCAGACTAAAACATTCAAAGCAGTAACTGAAAACATTGATGTTATCAGCGCAGTTCCCAGGCTGAAAGTCAAAACCACAGCACTGCACCAGCAACTAAGAAAGAGAAAAATGACTGCTATTGCTGAACTCATGACAGGGGGCTATAGGGATGCTATGGATGGACTATTCGTTAGGGACTGTAGTGAGAGAACAAGGGGTAACAGGTTCAAATTTAAACAGGGGAAGTTTAGATTGGATATAAGGAAGAAGTTCTTTGCTGCTGGGGTGGTGAGGCACTGGAATGGGTTGAATATTGTAGAGTATTACTGTATATATTGTAGAGTAGGGAAGGAACAGATCTTAGAGAGAATAGGAAAAAAAATAAACTAAGAAGAAAGGCCAAGAGATGCATGGGTCTCCACTGTTGTAAATTCTGAAGAGAATTTATGCCAGTAGCACAAATTAAAACTAATAATCTGTGACAGAAGGACCAGCAGCCTTCCAGCAAAGCATTTTAAGCAGTTTCCCAACATTTCTACCTCTTTGCAGACAGGCTTTTATTTAAATCAGTTTTACATTTATTTTACATCTAGGGTCATACTAGTGTCCAGAAAAAATGCAATGCAGTAAATTGAATTTGACACAGTTGAGCTTATCATAAGGATTCTTTGTCAATAAATGGACCTTGTCTACCTTTCCACTACAAATACATACCATTAAGACCTCAACTTTTACATTAATACTTGTTACTACATAGAAATATGAAAAGACCACAATGACGATTATTAACTAAGCTGCAAACATATTTCCGTGGCCAGAAAACTCAACTCAAAGCTGAGGAGAATCTCTAATGAAACTTTCAGGCTAATATTCCATAAGTACCAGCCTGAACTCAAACCTGCACCTTTTAATACTTTACCTGCTAGCATTTCTCAGCAATGCTCTTTATCACACACTCAGCCGAGTAAACAGGCTACTGAGCACCATAACATTTTAGCTTTGGTTTACAGGCAAGATTTGGACAGCAATCAAGTATCGCCAGATTCTCCTGCATTCTGAGGTTTAGAACATGATTGCAGTAATTTTGAATTATTTCTTTCAGGAACGAGAGAGCAAAGTGAAGCAAAACTGATAGCACATGGAGATAAACATTCTCACAGAAATAGCTGGGTTCAGCTGACATAGCGTTAGGATAAGCCTGACTTTTAATATGCACATGGATTATCTACCATATTAATTCAGAGTTTTGTACACGACAGAAGTTGGGTTTGGTGTGTTTTGCTGTTACTTTTCTATATTATAATTTCTAAATTACAAAAATAGTATACAAAATACAGTTGCAGCACATCTTTATTTGCTCAAGTATCTTCCGTACTTCAAATGCTTGCTTTCCACCTCTTACTAGTTTAAAGCCTAAAACCAAAGCATTTCAGGAGGAATAATTTTTTGTATTTACTGAGAGGAAAATAGAACAAATAGTTATAAATCCAGAAGAATTATCTCTTTCGTAGATAAGCAGGTTTCAAGGCAAATAGGTCTTGCTCACAAAGCAAATTCTGACAAAAACATTCTTCCACTCTACTTACAAAGGTACTTGTCTCTGAGCACCAAAAAAAAGTTACTAAATTAAGTCAGTGAACCCTTAGCAGAATGTAGAAAATCTTGCAAGAGACAGCTGCAGAAAAAGAATGCCTGTATGATCATGTCCTTCATGCAAACATACAAAATCAGTGAGACCAGAGTCCCACTGCACACATAATATTCCTGGTATCTCATTTTAACTAGCGATCACACACCATCCATTGTAATTGCACCACTGATCTGCTAGACAAAACCTAATTCTGTCATATGATTTTAAATCTTTAACTGAAATTAAGAATACTAAGAGACAGGTTTCATGTTGAAGATTTTATAATTTAAATAGGCAAGACAGGCACACTGTGAAAGGTGGAACAGAAAAGTGTTATCAAGCCTCTAAATAAAAAAAGAGGTGTCCTGAGCCCTCTTAGCATGCTTTACACATTGAACTATGCTGTCTAAAACCAGTCTTGAGTACCAGGACTTCCAACATTAAAGAGATACCTTAGAAGACAAAACATTTTGAAACTTCGACTCTTAACACATTAATAGACTATACATACTCCTGCAATTCTAAATATATACATACTCCCTTAAAATCTTTGTACGGGTTGAATCATCAAATAAATGTGGTATCCCATACAGGTTTGTACCAAACACAAACTGTCACAATACCACAATTAAAAAATAAGTGGGCTTTCTTGGGGGTATTTTTTGGGTTTATTTTTGGGTTTTTTGAGCACTTTTGTCTTTGAGCTAATGCCATACTATAGTAGAAACAATTCCAATGAGTTTGACAGACTTTTCACTTTTAAATAAGAAGTAAAGTACAACCAAATCTAACTTTATGGTATTAAGAAAGGTTTCTTATGATGTAGACTATAAGTGACAGGTTCTTTTTTAAAGATTTATCAAATCTGTACAACTATGGATGAGTATATCCTTCAGACAAAGAAGGAACCCCTCTATTGTGTTCTTGTGAGACCTCAGCTGGAGTGCTGCTTTCAGCTCTGGAGTCTTCAAAGCAGAAAAGGCATGGACATGTTGGAAAGAGTCCAAAGGAGGGCCAAAAATCATCAGAAGGCTGGAGCACCTCTGTTATGAGGAAAGGCTGAGATAGTTGGGGTTATAAGTCCTCATTAGGTACTGGAAGGCTGCAATAAGGTCTCCCTACAGCCTTCTCTTCTCCAGGCTGAACAACCCCAACTCTCTCAGCCTGTCTTCACACGGGAGGTGCTCCAGCCCTTGGAGCATCTTTGTGCTACTCCTCTGGTCTTGCTCCAACAGGTCATGTCATTCTTGTGTTGTGGACTCCAGAGCTGGGCACAGTACTCACATAAACATCTCCCCTACCCACAAACAATCATATTTTCCATTTCATCAAGAAAGATTTGCAAATGTTTTCTTGAACAAAAAAGGTATAGGATTGGCTGAGACTGTTGATACCCACCTTGTAAGTGTCTTCCCCAATAGGGGTAAACTGGAGGTTAGTTTTTATCATACCATGTTTTTGTTTTCTATCTACTAGACTTTTTCCACCTCTTATCCTTATGCGCATTTGCGGCTAATTCCAATTTTTTCTTCTCCTGTGTTGCATAATGTATAAATCTGTTGTAGAACAGGGAATAAAAAAAGGAAGACTGTTTATAATATGATGTTACTGTTGTTCCCACAGAATCTGTCCCTACTGTATGTACTATAATCAGTTCACCAGCTCCTTATAGCATTTTCCTGTTTATTCAAAAAGGGAGAAAGACAAACTTTCACATCCATCATTAGCATATGCCAAGAATACAACAGATGAAATAACATGCTTCGCTGACTTATAATTGGCTGATGAACTGGAAAAATCCCAAGAGCATCTCGAAGTTAGAATTAAGGTTTGTAGTTAGCATGGTATGAACACTTCTTAGTCTAAGAAATTTTGAGTATACAGAATTGAACTGCGAATGGATTGTTGTAATAGACCCTCACAAAAGAAACCAAATTATACAATTGTTATCAATTTGACAAACCCAAGTTGTTTGTGCTATTACATTAAGTCACTTGTTACTTACAAAAAGTAAATGGCATAGGATCTCAGACTGCGCTGTCAAGCAAATATCACAAGAAATTACAGGCATATGTTTTATATTATTTGCATATCCACATTACTCACAATTTAAGGACAGTATATTTTAAGATTGTTGAAGTATTTCTTGGGGACATTAGGCTTGATAGGTTTTGTAAATGTGCATTACAAAGCCCACAATCACTTAAATATTGCAATTTACCATGTGACACCACAAAGGACATCTGAATAACTCTAGAATTTGAATCTTACTTACTGAGTTATTTGCCCTTGGCATCTAGGGTTTATAGTTTCAAATGCACTGAAGAAAGTTTATAAAGAAAACAGCTAATTGATAAGACAGTACATAAGTGGCATGAGTTAAAGGAGATAAAGCTGGAGCTAACAGAACTGTCAGACTGTTGCTTGTTCTCCAGACCTTCACTTTTAAAGTCATTATTTTCTATGGCAATTAAAAGTAATTGAAATTGTAAATATTCATCATTTCCAGAAATATATTTACGAATGTCTCGTTTGTCTCATAATATTTGTGACTGCATTTGTTTCCCATGTTAAGATGTCATTAAAGTGTATTCTACTACTACTGCCATCCTAAAACCAGCAAGAGAACAAAACCAGATTTCTAACCTGTGCTTTCAGACACAGTTCTTTGTGTAACCCATTGTAACCCACAGTTCTTTGTGTAACCCATGCAGTAACCCATTTCATCACTTGACAGGGAACAGAGTACAAATTGTGCAATGAAAGGCGCAAGATGAGTGTGTAAGGGCAGCATTATAGTTGCAATGGAAGTCCAGGACAAAATGCATTCATGCAAAATGGACAGAGCAAAATATGAAAACAGCCTGAAGGTAACAGAATATTTGCTGATGAGAGAAGGTAGAAGCAGGAAGCAGGTATTCTAATTGCAGGGCCTCTGAGCTACCGTGTTCCTTTCTTATCTCCTTATTCCAAGAGGCACCTACAGTATAAAACAAAATTTAGATTTAGAATTTACATCTAGAGAGTTACCCAGCTGAAATTTAATCTAAACCACCTGATTTGTTTTCTGAGGCATGTTAGCCTCATCCCAAAAGCACTTGAATACTAAAAGCTTAATTTAGATAATTTGCTCCACGTTATCCATCTGTTTTTATTTCACTACCCTAAACCTGAATGTTCAAAAACATTTATCCTTAAAAGAGCTGCTGCATTTAATTGTGCTTCTGGTTTTTAACGGATAACACTTTTGCCTTGGCAGAAATAGAAAGCTTCTGAAGCCCCAGAAAGACAACTTCAAGCATAGTTAGATGAATTATTTATAACTTACAACATATTGGCCTTTTATCCTATTAACTTCCTATAATATCCATGATCATTTTAACTTGCAATTCCCTGAAAAACAAATTATAGCTGTGGATCATTGACAAATAAAAACCATATATATGCATATGCTGAGTACATCACAAGAAAACATAACTGTTCTCTCTATGGATGACTTATGTTTTCTAATTAAAATCATAGCTTAACAAGAAGATTTGCAGTTCTTGAATGCAAACTATAATCAAGGTAATGAGATGGGAGAAGCTTCATTGACTTTAGTAGATTTTGGAACATAAATGGTTACATGCATATAAATGTTTTGGAAATTGTATTCCATACTGCAAATAGAGAAAGTACGTTAATCAGATGCTTGATGTTCTCTCAAGCAGTAAATGCAATATTCTTTAGTCTTACACACAAAAGAAAAAAATGTTATGCTCATTTACTTCATAAATTCACTCCTGTCTTATGACTCTGTGCTTCCTTTTTCTCCTTTTTCTTTTGAAGCTTCTCCAACTTTTCCATGTCCTTCAACGTTTCTCTTGTGATTCTGCATCTTTCAACTGCCTGCTTGGTGCCACAGTCACAGACATGTCTAAGGCTTCACTCTTTTTAGCCCTTCTCTCTCATTTCTGCAGCTATGGATAGTACTTTACATATACTTCAAAACACTCTTGACCTTCTTCAGCTTTCTGAAATGATCCAGTTGCCAGATTTCCCAGAGCACTGAGGACTGATTACAATAAAAATGTAGTTCCCACATGTAGATACTCCATCCGTTCTGAATGATTAGAATGTTGCATAGCTGAGATCCCTTTTTCAGAACATTTGCTCTCAATCTGCATTCATAAAGACTACTTGCTGTTACAAATTTCATTGGAAATAAGAGTCATTAAATACTTCACAGAACCAGACCCTTGGTGAAAAAAAACATGTCTTAAGGCTGTTAATTAAATTAATGAAATCTTTTAAACAAAATGCAGATTTCTGACAGAAATACATTCATGCCTAAAGCTAACAACGATTATAAAGGTTATTGGACTTCAGTATTTATTGTTTTTATTCAAGAAAGCAATGAGCTATGAATTACCTCGCTTTATTACACATCTATCTTCATGGACACAGTTTATGACAGAGAGGTAATAGATGCAAAACCCATTTAGATGAGATTTACTTCAAAGTTTTGAAGATATTTTAAAAATCAGACAAAAAAAATGTTGGGAACACATTATAGCCACTTAGTGCAAATAAAGAAGGAAATAAATATCAATTTAGTATCTTCTTTCAGAATAAAATGCAGTATAAAAACACTTTAGAGTGCACCTGCTCATTGCTTTCCAGCCTTAACCCACTAAAAGAAAATCTGCACCCTACAGTTAAAGATGCATGTCTGTAATCTTAAATTAAAAACAAATTTCTGTGACTAATAAGTTATGAGAGTTTTTCTTCTAAAGGCAGAGAAACTGCAATTTACCAACGCAAAGAAACAAGTTCATTATAACTTACAGCTCTGAAGAAAGTATAGATTAATTTAACCTGACAAAGGGGTGAAGTGCACAACCTTAAGCAACAGAAAGAAAAGAAAAAGAAAAAAATAAAGAAAACTATAGCGACTTTACCTTTTGAATTCTTTCCTCAGGATCCAGCTGCTAATCTGAACTTCTGAAGCACACTTGAAAGAGCAACAGACCCTTGGAGAAGCACCTAATCTGCCTGTGATAGATCCCATTGAATGAATGTTTTTAATAACTTACTTTTTAAAATTTATATTAACATTTCAAAGTCAAGCAAGTATATATGATTCTAGAAATTCAAGGAATTTTCAAATTTTATTTTTTTTTTCCTGTGGAATAAATGAGTGCATTCTACCACAGGATGAAGAGATAAAAGAAATTTCCAATAAAGGAGAAATTACAAAAATAAGATCTGAGATGTGTTACATTTAATGGAGTCTTGACCTTTCCACATAAATTGCAGAATTGTCGCTTGCAACAGTGAATGAGTTCCTTAAAACAAACCAGCATGGTTCCACCTTACATGGGAAGACCCAAGGAGGGTCCAGGAGGACCATCTACTGGGCAGGCAGAAGACGAGGGTAGAAACCTGTGCCCTCACAAAGAGGCATGGCCCCACAACGCCCAAAAAGAAGAGTGGTGCAATGTCAGCACTACAGTCAGGGGTAGCCAAGGGACCTGTGACCACCACACCAGACCCAGCCAAGGGAGAGGTCCAAGGCCAAGCCAGGATCCGAAGTCTGCACGTCAAGGTCAGCAAGGCACAAGACTGCGAACAAACATGCAAAAGTTGAAGGCCTGAGCTGAAATGCATCTTGTAAGTAAAGGCAGGAAGGTCCCAGGGAGGTTCCTCACAGGTTTTTGCCCCACAGCTCTTTCTCAGCAGGCTCCTTCAAGGCCATGAGGCTTCACCATGCCAGGGCACACTGTAAGCCAAGCCCTGGGACCGAGGGCACTGAGCTCTGAGCTCTGCCCAGCACACAGCCTAAGAGGTACAGGAAATCAGGGTAAGTTACAATTATATTTTTCTTCTGAGCGATAATTTTATTATTTTGGCAATGTTAGAAATAGTTCGTCAAGAGCTTTTTGTGTCAAATGGGAACCTAAATGTCAAGACAAAATGAGAAATCATGAGAAGTGAGAAAGCATGAGAAGAAATACTTGACTGTAGTGATAGGACAAGGAGTAATGGGTTAAAACTTAAACAGGATGTTTAGATTGGATATAAGGAGGAAGTTCTTTACTGCGAGGGTGGTGAGACACTAGAAAGGGTTGCCCAGGGAAGTTGTGAATGCTCCATCCCTGGAGGTGTTCAAGGCCGGGTTGGACATAACCATGGGTGGCATGGTTTTAGTGCGAGGCATCCCTGCCCATGGCAGGGGAGTTGGAACTGGATGAGCTTAAGGTCCTTTCCAACCCTAACTATTCTATGATTCTATGATTCTATGACTTTATTGTTGATGATCTAATTCATCTTTTCCATTTCTACAATTTTCAAAGATATGAAAACAGAGTGATACACTTAAGTGAGAGAGCCTCATCAGTGCTCCAGATGAAGGGAAAGTTTGAGTCATGGAGTGAAAGTCAACTCCACACGTCAGGAGACCCAAATCCACAGCAGTTCAACAAGTGCCTTTTTCAAGGAGTTACTTTTCTTTTTAATGTTATAATATTAAAATATATTCTACAGCAAAAAATTAGTTATTACAGATACCTATTCATAAGATTAAAATATGTGTCTTGTTCCCCAGCTGATTTTGACCCAGCAGACAATAAGACAAACGTTCTCAGAAAGTCTGTCATTCATACAAAGTCATATACTGAGCACTTTCTGTATGATTTCATTATGGCCTATTCCAGTAGGACTGACAAGATGAGTAAAAATAGTCTTCCCTATAGAAAAAGTAATGAGAAAGTAAAATACAAATATAATGTCTTCTATTCAAGACATTTTATTACCTGGTATTTGGATTTAGAAGTCTTCTACTGTAGGGAATAAAAAGTGAAAGGAAATTACACAGAAATTTTGATAGTATGGTGCCTTAAATATCTTGAAGGAAGATGTCTGAGATTTTACTGAAGTGTTTGGAGTATACAAGCAGAGTCAACATGACTGAGCAGATAGATAGCCAAGATTTTGGGAATTATTAATCATGTACCTGAGTTACAATATTTGAATACCAAACAAGAAAATCTTGTTTAGCGCTTGCATTTGGAACATTGTCAAAACCTGAAATTAAACAGCCCCAAATACTAACAGCACTAGTTTCTAAGACACTCATTAAGGCTACATATTAGAGAAATCTTTTAAAATTAATTTGCAGTCCTACTTTGAAATAATTTACTATAATTTTTCCTTTTCAATTTTTAGTTCATTTCTGCTTTACCAGGAACATAAGTAGTAAATTCATGAGTTTCCATGCATTTATTTATTTTTGCAAGTCCCTGTGCTGCAAAAGTAGAAGCAGTAGCTCTAAATCATGACCATAGTAATTACATTATTTAAGGGGATGAATAGGTTGTCAGCAAAATCCAATAAAAGAAAAAGAGAAAGGATTAAAATCCATTGAGGAAATTGCAGGAAGAAACTCTCCCAGATAATGTTCCTTCTTCCTGTAGAAGTCTGATATTGTTTTTTTCTTCCAGCTTGAGCAGGAAAGCAGCCCTTTGGCGACCAGAGCAGCTAACTATTAGTAACTTAGTCATGTTGCTCACTACATGTTTATAACTTTTTCTCTCCTTTCTTACAATAAATTCAGTACTCACTGAGTAGCTCACACAGAATTACTATTACAGCATTCAGCAGGAAAGACGTGTAGTGCAGTACCATACCAACAGTTCATCCCAAACTCAAGGCATTAGTTCAAAGTCATTTTTCCCTCTTCTTTTGAGGTGCAGTCTCAAAGGCATCACTTTTAGTGCAGGCATTAAAGTCTCTCATCAAAAGAGATAAATGTGATAATGATATTTGACTTCAATGGAATCACAACAAGTAAAGCTTCTAATATTTTCCCAAGACACTTTGCATCATGCAATGCTCTAATGATGTATACTTCCATGGCTCTCTCTTGGTTTGGTTTTGGTTGGCTTTTTAGTACTCATGTAGAGAAATTTGGAGCTTAGTTTTCTTGCTGGATTTGTCTTAGAATAGTAACTGCCACTGACTGATTTATTGAAGCAACAGTATTTGGCTTCTTCCTTCTAAAGTCAATAGAAAATGCTTAAATGTCAAGAAGCCGTTTTGAAGACATATTACTGAAGAAAAAAAAATAGTGTAGCATGTGGATTAAAGGATTTATATAAATTATGCAGCTATATTTTTTAATTCTGACAATTTTTACTCCCAAAGGTACATATTTTTTTATACGAACATAAGGAATCATTCCAGTGCAAGAATGGAAAGCAGAGGAGAGGAGAGGAAAGGAGAGGAGAGGAAAATCTTAGAGAAAATGGTATTCCTAAACAATTAGATTAATAGAGAAGTAACTAAAGCTTTTTGACAGTGATGCTTTACATTCATTTTCAACATCATAAAAAACAGTGGATAGCAGCATTGTAAGTGAAGAATCTGCTCTGAGACTCACTTGTAGGATCTGCTTGTCTTCAACTTCACTTGCACATCAAGTTTGCAAATCCACCAGAGAGGAGACTTACATAGATTGGAACACCTGCTCCTCAGCACGATATATTTGCAATGCCATATAAATGATCTATAAGAACACACCTATCTTAACTGAGACATCATTGATTAGCCTTATAAATTTCTTCATCTAGAAATAGCCACATTCAGGAAATTATGTGATTCACTGGCTTTATTAGGGTGGGTATAAGAGTTACAAAATTTTCTACACAAGTATACTAGATAATGCTGTTTTGGTAATAATGCAGAATAATGTTTATTTCTGTGGTGAAAAAAGGGCTCCCGCTTGGCTGTGGACTTCAGGCGGCACCAGGTCCATGCATTCACACTACTGGATGCAACAATGCCACAGCTGCAGAGTGGACTGCAGCCACACAGTTACAGAGGCAGCCTTTTCCTGAGAAGTTACTATGGGTCTCTTATGACTTATGGCCAGCTGATTTGCTTATCACCTGTGAAGGACGATTACTACACAGCACCAAGCACAATATTTCTGGTTCATTTCACTAACAGAAAGTACATATTTGCACCACTGCTAAGGAGTGAGATAGTCTAAACATTGTCTGTATGTCATACAAACACCTCATAATTTTGTATGCTTCAGCAGAGAACATTTCGAAGTAAAATCTGACTCAAACTGACTTTTTTGTCATTATTGTCTAAAATATTGGTGTAACAGGGAATTAAATAGCACAAAAGTGAGAATAGCAATAGCACAAAATAACAATAGCACAAAATAACAATAGCACGAAAGCATGCTGAATTTCATGGAGTTCAATTACTGAAATAGTTGGCAATCATTTTAGGAAAAAAAAACACTGCCGAAGATGTTCTGTGAGTATCAGACTCTAATGCTCCATTATTTCAACAAAACTTGTGAAGATGTGAAAATGAAAATTGTTTAAGAGAGTTTTAAGGTCTTAAAGCACCAAAAGTTCTAAATTTAATTTAATACTATGCAAATATTAAGTCCTAAAACCTAAACGTATTATTAAACTAGATCAGGCCTAATTTTTCTGGACAAATTTATTTTTAAAATTATAAATGTAGTGTGTTATATTATAAATATAGTCTGACGAACACAGGTACAACTTACAGCATGAATAAGGATAAACAATGATTTACACTTCATATATTTATCCTGAAGCTCCAGGTTTGAATACACATCTTTTTTTCCCATATATATAGAGCCTGTTTGAAGATACTAACTAAATATCTGATCCACATATATATAGGCTTCCTTGACAGAATGATGCTTCCATTGATATTAAAACTTAATACTCTGAAGATCTACTCAACAATAATTGTATCTAATATATCTTTATCTACAGGAAGTAAGAAAACTCAGACACAGTCCTGTGATCTGAACAAACACTGGTGCAAGACAAATACAGAAAAGTGAATGTCTGGGGCTATCCCACATGGTTGTAGGAAACACCAGCGGATTACTACAAGACCGAGGATTTGACCACCTTTCTGACTAACTTGTGCTCATATGTGCTGTATGGAATATCAGGAAAAAGAATTTCAAAGAAACTCACTAACATATATTCACTGCCGAAGGTTCTTAGTACCAACCACAAAATGGGGTTTCTTTGTGATATGTAAGGTCATTAAACATCTTTGAGTAGACAAGCAAGTGCTCCAGGATTTGAAAGAGACAATTTTTATATTTACTGTAGCTATTGGAAGTCAACAAAGAGCTACATGAATATATGGATGGAGGAGACAGTAACATTTCACAAGAGACATCAGCAATATATTTTCCAGAAGATTTTGGTGCAAATTTGAGCACAATAAATGTTTTGCACATGCAATAGAAAGGATTCTTTCTCATCCCCTCAGTTCAGAAGAAATTTACCTGAAAAATTAATGCCTGTTGTTAGTGTTAGTACACCATCTTGTGGATAACTGGTCTAATTGGGAACGTTACTGTAACAGACAGAACAGTGCCCAATCGCGGTAAGCAACAGGATCGCTTCTTATTTGTACAGCACTTAGATTCACAGCAACCTTCTGTTTTATATGCATCATAGCTTATTTCCAAATCTGCTTGTAAAGAATAAAATCTTTGAAAAGAAAATACACATATATGAAGAAAGATTCTGATGTTCAAGTATTAGTTATTGTTAATTCTCTCAGGACACACTTAAAACAATATGTTAGGAAGAAACCAAAGGTTTTTAGTACTTCACCATATTAGAGTAATAATACCAGATATAGCGAACTACTTATCTAATCTGCTGTAAAGATACTTTTCTAGTGCATTAAGGTTACCACTGGATACATGGCCTTCCATGATCTGTGGTGCTTCCAAAGCATTATTTATACAAATTTCAATCTTATTTCAGACAACAGAAAAAAAAAAAAAAAGAAAAAAAGAAGTATAGATTAAATAGAAGGTGTGAGAAAGTTCTGAGGTGTTCATATTCTTCATTTTTATACATCTATGATTAGTGATCCCATTCTTTGCAATTGTAAGGTATGGGCATTAGAAGCTGATTTTTTTTTTAAATGTATTTTAATTCCTCTAGGCCAGTTTCTCTGGCCAGGACCATCCCAAAATATTATGCGTAAGATAAGAAAGCTGAACCTGCACACACCAAAATGGAGGACTCTAGGCTTTTCAATCATGTTGCTTTAGTGCATCAAAATACGCAACTTTTGTTTCTTCATGACAAACATTTTCACAGTGAACACAACGAAGCAGTGAAACAGGCTGTCTTGAGAGGCTGTGGAGTGAATACAAAGTTAGAACATTGTAAAATGAACTCAAAATTTTATAAAGGCTACCATCAGCAGGACTTAGCAATACATCTGCCTAGAACAACTGCAGGATCCAGAATGGTGGAGTTTATAGCTTACTGAACTTAATTCCTGCATATACTGCCCATTATTGCTCACCCTATATTCTGCAGAGAAACACAAAGAACTTTAAGTGTTTCAAGGTCCTAGTGCTGTGATTACCTGACATGAGCAATATACACACTCTGCTTGCATACACACTCATAGCCTTTCTGTTATCATCCTGAAATTAATATGAAACATTAAAAACTACATAAAAATAAGATCAATAGTTTCATATACCATACACTGAAATATGTGTAGCTAAAAACCTCCTGAAATAAATATTCTGCCAAAATGTTCTTCCAACAGCCCTATAGTACATGTAGTTTAGAGAGCTGTTTCCTTTCTCTTGGAATACTGTTTTCGCATTCTCTGCTGTTACTTCTGCCTAAAATGAAGATTGATCAAAACTGTCAACAAGAAGGGATAAAAATTTTAAAACAAGAAGAATCAATACTCACAACTTCTGCCTTCATAGCTTTATGTTTCTTGCTGCATTTTATCATCCACAAATACAAACAGACAAATCAACTTATATTTGATATGTAATAAAATTACTTGGCATTTTATGATACAAGTGCATTGAGTTCAGTGTGCTTTGCCTCATTCTATAATATTACAAAAAAAATTAAGTAGATTTTTCCTCTTTACTGGGTTACTCTTTAGATTTGATTTATCTTCAGAAGCTATATTGTTTGCTATTGTATTTTTTATGAGAATAGATTTGATCATTATTGAACATGTTTAAAACAACAACAGAGACAGAACAGATATTGGGATGTTATATATGTTGCTGATGTCCAACTAGGCAAGGAATCTATCAGTACGATTACTTGGATAATTTGGAAACAAGCACAGACATAGCTGTAGTGTAACCACATAACAACTACATAGCTGTAGTATTATGTGGCTGAGTGTAGAATACTTACAGCTCTTTCAAAAGGGTATTAGAATCTGAGTGGACCAAAGTAGAAACAATTTTGAAGAGAATGGTGAAGCTATAATGTTACTTAATAGAGTTTAAATATGCTCTGTTGCACATTTATTCCACATGCCTTAAAGTAAAAAGAAGGTCGCATCAGAAAGTTACTTCCATAGCTTGCTGACATTATAATTTACTTCATTTCACAGTTAAATGAAATTAAGATGGGGACAAAATGTAAACAACATAATGTCCTTGGAAAGGCAGCATAATACTTATAGCTGTTTTGGAGGGTTAGCCAAACAGAAACACAGACAGAAATTTCAAATCAACACATTATGTGGTTTTTTGTCTGTTTGGGTTTGTTGTGTTTTTTTTTTTTGGGGGGGGGGGAGGTGGTGTTGGGTGGTTTTTCGTTTTTGTTTTGTTTTGTTTTCTGACATAAAAAATACACAAAAGTTTATTTGATCAAGCATGGATTTTTTAATTACAAGTATTTTATGTCTTACTTCTTTACACTTTCTTGAAAGGATAAAGTATAACTTCTAACTGGCTTGTTATTACATAGCTGTTTGCAGTTTGTGCAAAGAAATTATATCACAAAGTAAGAGTTAAAGTACTTCACTTTAAAAAATTCCAAAGAATTATATTTATTCCACTTTTTTGTCTTGTTTATAAGCAGTTTAATCCTCCTACTCCATGTACACTCATGGATGGGCATGTAGCATTACCTGCTCTTGATTTCCCCAATTACTTTAATTTTAAAATCATCATAATTCCATTGTTCTTAGCTTTGCACATTTTGCCTTTTTTTGATGGCTTGTTTTTTTTGTGCTGGCTTTTTCTGGAGCTGGCAAAGACTATCCCAAACAGACCCTTTGGAACAAAAAGGGATCATTTTCACATTCCCTGGGAAGATATGCTGGAATTTAACTGCTTATCTGTTTATTGAATCTCTCTCCTAATGACAAATGGACTGTGCATGCAGTCACACATTGAGGAGCTGGGCATGACCAACCATTTCATGAGTGCATTTGCAACAAAAGAGACAAGACAGGGACAGATGGGAGAATTCACAAGCTGGTTGGCAGTTGACATAAGAAAGCTCACTGAAGCATACCACACTCCATAGTCTAAAGGGAAACCAGGGATCCTAAACTGCGCTGTTCCTCTATCAAGATGCATTTGTGGAAGCACTGGCAAAATACACTGAAACTGTCTTTACAGCTGCTCCACATTCAAATGATGAAGTACACTGGAAATTAGTTAGTCTTGATAACTCAGATGTTGGAGGATGTACTTTTTCTTCTACTGAATAACACTGATGTCAGTGTCACAATGCACCATAGAATTTCTGATTCCTTCTTTAACTTTAAATTAACAGCTGCCAAATAAGAGTTCAAGAACAAAGAATTTATCTGCAAAAGTCGAAGTGTTTGACCTTATTGAACCTTCACATTGACAGTTAATGTTTTGAATCTAGCTATGGAATGAAGATGATGTAGGTTTTGTTGGTTTCATTTTCTCAGAAACTTTAAAATTATTTAATAAACTAGCTAACTAGAAAAATAGTAAGAAAGCTAATACTATCCTGGAGAAGTGGAGCTGCCCCTTTCAATTTCCTACATATTGTTGTCCAAATCTCCTCCAAATAAGTTCTCAGATACGATCTTTCTTTCTTCTGGTGTCTGAATTACTTGCACTGATTTTAAGAATGGCTGAGCAGGTCACAGCTGCAACTGAAAACTGTAGAAACTCTTTTAAAAAAATATAAAAAATCTTGCCAAGTCATTTGAAACTGGACACTAAAAATGACTACATACTTTCCAAACTTTATATGTGGTGATGAGAAATTTGTAATGTACGCGCTTCTAAGATGGGAATAAACACCTTTTCAGATTCCTAAGGCTTTGACTCATGTAATTAATGTTTGTGAACCAGATATTATAGTTATAATCAATATAGAAAAGACTTGGGAAATTAATTGTTCTTCTTTCTGATATTTTTGAAAAGATAAAATGAAATATTAAATACCCACTTTTTACATGAGCATGGGTTCTGAACGAACTAGAAATTCTGCAAGAGAATGGCATTGTAACAGTATAATTAAGCCTCTCTTTAGACAAATGAACAGTAGGAGAGAGTTTGTAATCTGCTTCAACTCTGCCATTTCCAAATTTCTGACATTGTGACTATGCAAGTTCAAATATTTAATATGTTGAAGAAGGGAAAAAGAAGGTGCTGCAGTTATAAGACAATGCAGCAACAACTGGAGACTTGTACTGAATACCTAAGTTATGTGTGCCAAAGCACAGTCCAAATTATGTCCTAAGTACATTGCACTACAAAGAAAAACAGAGAGATTCTGTATACATCTAGGTGAAGCATAAGATCAACAAGAAATCAGAATCTGATCCTCCTGCTCTTTTTAATTTTGTACACAATCTTAATTATAAAATAAGAAATATGTAATAAATATGCAATACATCTTCTATAAGAGATAAAATTTTAAATAAAATTATATTGCTATTAATATCAGGCTATGCTGTTATTTTTATTAGTAGTCTGTCATAGCACAGTTGGCAGATAAAAATTGCTGCTTCAACCTGTGTCAGCTAGCACTCTCCTTACCCAGTCAGGATACATTAGAAGCAGACGTCACTGAAAGAAACTAAGTGCCAGTTTTCTTGCTTGATTGCTGGCTGGGCATTGCAAGCCAGAGAATTGATATGTAAATTGGTTTGGGTATTTAAATAGGACTTCAGCTTTCCAGGCTGAAATTAGCTTATACAAATCCTTCTATCATTTCATAGCCACCATTTACATGTATTTGTTAACTGGAATGTCAAATCATTAAATCAAACAGGCTGCAAGAGGAGTGGTTAATAACTGAGGTACTAGAACATCAGTTGGATGTCTAAGGAGCATTTGTGGCAAATTTCAGTAGCAGTGATCTCGGTTCTGGTAAGTGCAACTGTGCTCATATCAGATTGATTACCAATTTACACCAAAGTATATCAAAAAAGAATCAAACTATATTTTTACTTTCCTTCCTCTAATCAGAAAAGTATAACAAAGGACAGGGTACCTACAGAAGCACCCTATCTTGCTACTAGCAATCTGGGAATTAGAAAAAGTTGTTGAGATATGTGTAACTACCTGTTAATTTTTACAAGTATTAGAAGTTCAGTCTATACTGCAACTGCAACACAGTACCTATGAGTAAACATAACATTTTAGAGGCACTTTGAGGGATTGGAAACTTTATGGAACATTAATCTGTAATGAATGTTATTTATGAGAACATTTCACCTGCAAAAGTGTAAGTATTTATTTTGTAGTTGGTGTATGTCTCATTTTAAGTTGCCTTTAGCAGACAGCTTCTTCGAACTGCTGTCTTGTAGAGGTAGGTACATGCCAGGGTGAAAGATCTTAGTGTCCTGGAAGGAATTGTTAATACTCTTCTTTCAAGATCATCAAGTATTTCCCTTCATCTTAAAAATAATAAAAAAAAAAAAAAAAAAAAAAAAAAAGTGGGCTAATTGCTTAATTACTAAAACAGGGCCATTTTACCATGTTTGTGACTAATCAGTGGGAAAGAATATACATTTTGAAGGGTTTCTAAAAAATGTGTACTAGTGCAACAGTTTAACAGAAAATGGAGTGAGAAAACCAAATTTGTTTGATCTATTGTATTAATTTCAAATAATTTTTTCTACATGAAGTATGAACTAAGCTGTGGAACTTCCACACATTTCTACCTGCAGCTGACTGCTACATGAGAAAGATAAGAAGATAAGAAAGTAACTTCTGCTTCCAAAATAATAATACTAAGGAGGTGATGAGGTGTTCCCCAACATATATATGCAATGTATCAATATTCCTTTTAACGTTCTTTTCAAACAACAAGCTAAGATACTTTTATCTCTCACTGTTGTCTGTGTGTTGGCAATATCTTACACTGGGATATCTGAAATGCAAACCAGTCAACTTCCCATTCAAAGACCAGCAAAAGGAAGGCAGGGGTGACTAGAAATGTCAGATATGTTCTGCTCTAAAACAGAAAAAATCACTTCTCTATTGCTTCCCAAAAAAATAATAACTCTATCCTTTCCTTCTCTCTTTCCTGACTGCATTTCTGCTCACCTATCTGTTCTGTAATTTTCAGAGAGTAAGCTCAGAAGAATCAACAAAAGTCTATAGTAAACACAGGCAATAACAGTACATATATTCTTTTTGTAACATATTTTGGTGTTTTTCTAATTCAGTACCTTTACCACAACCTTCTTCTTTCCAAGAATTAAATTATTAAGAAATACCAGACAGAAATGTATTTCGCACTGCTCAATTGCTGTTCTGCTTTCCACAAGGGCAGCTGCTGCTATTACTTGCCCTTATTTCTGCTTAGTGCATTGTTCATCTCATGTGTCTTACCTTCTCTCCTACAATTTTGTTTTATTCTATTCACATTACTCACTGTGTTCTTCCTTTCTATTCTGAGATCGTTTGATTGCATTCCTTTGGGAACCTTCTGACTGCATCTGACTTAAAGATGAAGCAAATTCTTCTGGGTTGGCTTTTTTCCTAATTTCTATAGAAATTTTGATTGATCTTTCAAGTCACTTTCTAGCTAAAACTGCTGAGAGGAATGACAGTCGTAACAGGAATTCTTTGTCTCAACTTTTCTTAACAAGAACACTTCTTCTGAGACAAGACATAACGCTTTTGTTAAAATTCTCATTTCTTAAACTAGGAGCATATCTGAACTGAAAATTATTGGGTACACTGAATGTATAGTATTTCATTGTTTAAGAAAAAAAAAAGGGTTCTTCACCTAAACTGAACAGACTTGAGAAATTTTGGTCTGGCCAAAGCAAAGGATACAGTTTATTTGTGCACAATATCTGAAACAAACTTTCACACAAATATAATTTAGAAACAATCTGAAAACAAAATCTGGCATACTTTCTCAAGATATTAGTCATTCTGCACGTCAGATATGATTTCAACTTAACACTGCATTAGTAAAAGGATTGAGCAACCATTGCAATAAGGAGATATCACATTCAAGCACAGTTTCTAGTTTACACAGTCACACAATATGGTCTTTCAGAGTGTACTTCTGAACATATCAAAGATAGCTTTTTCCCAAAATAGAGATATGCATTAAAGACAATGACATTACTACTCCAAAGGTCAAGCATAACATCTTAACATCTTAACTTTCATTTGTGCACACACTTATAAGTTTAACTTCTACCTAGAAAAGAGCATATCAACAGAAAAATAAGAACTCAAGAAACACATTCCGAGATACTTAACTGCTTGAGTTTTGGATTTAGGAAATTATGCACAGGGGAACTTCACCATGGCAAGAGTCATACATGTCTAAGTAGAACAGCATTGTAAATAATGTGCTGAAGCCGGAAGTTTTGGGTTATACTCACTAGTGTTCTTCATGATCTTGCAGCTCACTTAATTTCTCCATGTCCTTCTGCCTATCATAATTTTTTCATGTTCTTTTGCCTTTCTAGCCTTTCTGTGATTTGCCTGTTTAGACTAGGTACTCTCTATGGCTGTCACATTCTCCCAATTTGATTTCTCACACTCTAGTTTCCTAAGTAGTGGTATATAGTGATACTATCTGGGCAGGCCACCAGAAAAGAGAGGAGTCATAAATAATGTATAATGCAAAAATAGCCACAAGTGATTCCTGCATAACAGTAACAAAATTTTCAGGTTTAATACTTTTTAAAACTAGAAAATGTTGCAGAAAATGTGTAACACATTCACGTACACAGTGCAAGCTGTATATCAGCAGAACCCATTGAGTACACATTTGACTACGGTTCAGCATTCAGTCCTGCTTGAAGCAGTATCTTGGTAATAAAGCCTAGCCTCCTCTGTAAACAAATTCCAAAAGGACAAAGTTTCCCTCACACACTTGGGAATAAGAGGCACATTTTGAACATACATCTACTATACTGTGGCAAGTTTCACTTACATTATTTATCTCATAATCTATCCAGATACACAATGGTTTTTGTTATATGGCTTCCCTCTTATAATAAAATGTAATTATACAATTTCAGACATACATGTCTACGAATATGTTACATTCAGTTCAGTCACAGATACACCTCATTGTATATACAAACTCTAATTTAAAGGGACATTAAAAATAATTTTCAAAATAACTACAATGTAAAAGAGATATATATGCAGCCATACCGAAATAATTTCTTGTGGGACAAAGTATATAATGCATTAGCTCTACACATTAAAAAGAAAAACTTTTCACTGATTATGTAAAAATAATGTGGGCAGTAAAACCAGAATCTTTATTTAGTTTATTAAATACAAAGTGGAGCATATTTGGAAACTGTTGAGCTTAGTTAGATGAAAGCATTCTACAAGCAGTGCCTTTCATTTGTAGTCTACCACTCAGCCTTACTTGACATATGTAGAGCAGGCAATGGCTATTGAATGATATCTGCAAATGAATGCTCTTCCACATCCCCAAGGCAATTTGGACTTCAGCCTCCACTGTCCTTAACAAAAGAAACAATTTTTCCATTACATGTTCTTTTATCCCAGAGCATAGGAATTTTTGCTTTGTTTGGAAGCTTTTTTGGAAAGCTCTGCCTATTATTCTTCAGGGCAAAGTCTTCAGCTGATCATACCAGGTGTTCTGGCCTGAGCCCGTTCTCATACTCATGGTATACATACATACTCATGGCAGTGGTGGTGTGCAGCCCCTGAAGTAACCACAGTTTAGATATAAGTGAGCTAACAAACACCTGGTTACAACTGACACCTTTTCCATGTGAAAATTCTTATCTGGGCAAAAACTCCAGAGCAAACAGCACAAATGCCTGTGCAGGTCAACCTCGTAGACTGAGTCCCATATGCGTTTGGCTTACTATGGCCAATAACTTGTAACAATAAGTGCCCAAGTGTGAGATTTATAGCAGTAAGTGTGAACTTTGTGAATCTAAGACATAACAAGCTACCTCTGTATGCACTGAAACATCCATGCGCCTGAAAAATAGAGTAATTTATTAAGGAATAAAGAAAGTTGTGGGTACAAGGGATCTCATGTTTACCTTTCCTGTCATATGCAATTTGACTATGAGCCACCAACTTTATTCCATAAATATGAGAGCCTAGGCGAGCTTTCTTTGAGTATTCCCTGCTAGGCAGCATGGCTGCATGGCAGTGATCCCTTGAGCTGAGACACCTCTCAAGATTGCTCCTTGAGTAAGAGAGACCTTTCTACTAACAGATCTCTGAAAGAGTCCAGTTCGAGTTCTCTCTAAATTGCACTGGACTGCACACCAGTGACTTTACCCTGGAGCTGGGACACCTCTCAACGTTTCAGATTCCTCACCCAAAACTGAGACATTCTTCCAAGCTGGAGAGACACCTTATTCACAACAGATCCTCAGCAAGTTGCTGATAGCAAGCTAAATTAATGCCAATTGAATCAAAATAGTTAATTCCTTTAAGACATAAACCATTGTCCAAGTCTGAGATTAAGATATGATCCAGCTGCACTTAAGCTCCATCAGGAGTTTAGAAAGCAAAGGGTTCTACTCTGAACCTCAAGACTGAACAGGAGGGCCTCCTTTACCCTTTGGCATCTTCAGTCACTGTAAATCGTTCTAACTTGATTTAAACTCAATTTTCCTTTGTATGTTTCATCCATGTAGTAAAGTAAGAGTGAACTTTGCCACAGAACTTGTTAAGTTGCACTTCTATGAATTCATATTCAAACCACTTTTGCTAATACCTTCGATAGTGATTCTTTAACAACCTAAATCACTCATTATGACAAATTGGCATAGTTTGCAAGATCCTATATCAGGATTTGTGACATTTACCTATGTCTCTCTTGTACTGAAAAGCACAGACCTGGAACCCAGGACCCCAGGACCCAGGAACCCCAGATTCAGGAACCCAGGAACCAAGATATGTCTCACCAGGAATGAGTAGAGTGGAAGGATCACTTCATTCAACCCGTCTGTGGCACTCTTCCTAACGCAGTCCAAGAGGCTGTTGACCTTTTTGGCCACAAAAGCACATAACTAGCCTCCTTATGATTTTTAAATATAAAACAAGAGTACTCCCAAACAACACAACAAAACTCAAACCATTGCTTTCTCAGGATCTTTCAAGGTATATCCTGCTAACATTTGTGCAGTATTTTCTTGTTCAGTCTGGTTTTGGTTCACTGCAGTGATCAATATTTCAGCAAGTCATTCAGGTTTAATTTCTTCTGCATCCCAAATGTCTCCCATATAATCAGGAGGCTTCAAATAAAACCATTTTATATTATACTGAAATTAAATTATCTCAGAAACAAGTAGAAATATTTTGTATTTGTAGAAGAAAATTTGGCTGACTTCTCTGTCAGTTGCTCCTCTATGATCTACTGATTTTGAGAACCTGATTTACATAATAACTTTCTAGTTATTTTTCATTCATTTTACAGGATACTCATCAAAAGAGTAAAAGAATTATTAGAGTGCAGTGCTTTGTATAATACACAGAAGGTCATGACAGTATTTTCATTATGATTGGTTAGTAATCTTTCAGGTATGAGTTTGTAATAAAAATACTAAGGCTGTTTGCCAGAAGACAGAAAATACTCGTCCTGTCACTAGAAGCTCTTGTAAAAAGTCCCTCTCCAGATTTCTTGTAGGTACCTTTTAGGTTCTGGAAGGTTACTTTAAAGTCTTCCCGGAGCCTTCTCTTCTCCAAGCTGAACAAGCCCAACTCTCTCAGCCTGTCTCCTTAGCAGAGGCGCTTCAGCCTTCTGATCATCTTTGTGGCCCTCCTCTGGACTCAGTCCAATAGCTCCACATCCCTCTTGTGTTGGGGATACTAGAGCTGCATGCTCTAGTAGGACTGCCGGTGGGGTCTCCTGAGAGCAGAGTAGAGGGGCAGAATCACCTCCCTTGACTGGCTGGCCATGCTCTTTTTGATGCAGCCCAGCGTAGTCCAGCTGTGACCCTGACCCACGAAGCCCTCACCACAGGCTGAGTGCCTGGCCAGATGGCAGCCCTGCTTCCTGGTAGTGGACCCACGTGCTGCCCTGTGAAAGGGCTGGCATCTGTTTCTCCACTTCTCAGGGATCACTAAACAGGGCCTGGTCTAGTAAGTTCCCTGCCTTGATGGCTGCTGTCACACCCAGCTTCTCCCTTGCTGGTCCCTGAGAAATTCAGTATGAGATTCACAATGCTATGAATTTATATTATTAATTTAATATTCATATTAATGAATTTATTTTATTAATTTATTGATCAAAAATAAGAAAAAGCCTATTTGATGTCAAGTATAAAGAAGACATTTTAATGCACTGAAATACCAGCGTCTTCTCTATGAATAAAGCATGGATCTTGCTTACACCTCTCATAGATATGGTAATGTTGCACCCTTCTAATACTCTGTACTTGCAGAATAATAATAACACTAGGGAAAAAAAAAAAAAACAAAAACAAAAACAAAACAAAACGAAACAGAAGCAAAGGATAGCAGAAGTTAGTAGAAATTATGGATCCTTGTCTCATTTGTCACATGAAGTGAATGGCCAGACGGCCACAAAGCAACAGAATCAGTAACTTCAAAGACTGTTGGCTAGAAGAAGAACATGTAAATAAAAGCCAGAAGCTCAAATTTGGAAATTTGAAGTTCACATGAAATGGTAGACTTCTTATCACCATCTCCTTAACAGAGACGTATAGACAAAAAGATATAGTCATAAATAATGCAAAATAGATTTTAGTGCAGAAAAGAGAGAATGATGGAGCTAGTTGAACAGACAAATGATACAGTGATTGCTCAGGCTTTTGAAGAAGTAGATGTGTAATGAATACTGTAAGTTGATCTTTCTTGATTACAGAATCTACAAAGCTGGTGATCATCACTGTAACTGAGAATTCATGAAAAAATGTCTGAAAAACAGCTGATCTGAAACATTATGGAGCCTTCTTAAAAAATTACAAATAACTACAAGATCATCAATATATGCTTCTCTTCTGCAGTGCAGGAAATATAATAAAACTTATAAATCCAGACCTAAAAAGGACCTATATGCCCAAAATGGCACCTACATGCCAGATACAGGTACCAGAAATTAAGTACTAAAATTCCAAACTTCAGCTACCTCATCTGTTATTTAAAGTCCACAGACAAGTAACTGCTGACTAGAGAGCAGCAAGATCCTCAGTCAGAATAACTAGGAAGGTTGTAAATTCAATGATCTCATCCCTCCAGCTGGGATCATCCCTGGTGCCATGCTCCATGGGGAGGGTTCTAGCACCACCCGGACCTGGCTCACCAGAGACTGAAGCAACAGCTTTCATGTGATGATTATCCTCGACCTTCAATTCTCTCTCTTCAATTCATGCACCTGTTCTTCCAGAGCTGAGGTGGTTTTTCCATCCAACTTCCTCATGTCTTCTCTGTGATCCCACAGGTAAAACCATAGGGTGGTCCGTGGCATGTACCTCCTATATTTTTCTCAAGCAGTAGGACACCTTTTGTTAATAGCTGAGACATGCGTTGGTACATGTGGAGAGCTGGATAGATCAGATAGATCGTCTCACAATTGTTTGAACTTCTGCAACAGTTTTTCCACTGCTGAAACTATGGAAGGGGTGAGATTGTCTTCAGACAGTCGGGGTTGACAAATCAGTTTCATGATCAATGAGTCTATTGTATTACAAGTCATTACCATAAAGTACAGTGAAACAAGAACCTGAGCCCAGGCGCCCCAGCCAATAAACACTAAAACAGCAAATACTGGCTGTAAGTAAGGTACAACATGCTGCAACTCTGAGATCAAGAGTAACAACTTTGAGAGCCAATAAATCAGCATTGTGATGAGTGACTATTAATCTGAAACAATGAATGTTTATCACAAATACGATGAGACACACTCTGGTCAGATCTATCATTATCTCAACCCTTCATGCCCCACGTTGGATGCCACAAATTACATAGTTGAGTTTCCCACATTTGGGAAAATCGCAGGGGTCATAATACTCAGAGTGCAAGGAACGAGCCTCCTCGTTCCCTGTTCAGAATAGCTAGGAAGATCGTTCAATAGCTAGCATGGAAATAAGAAGGTTGAATTTCCATCCTGCACAGTCTATGATGGCAGTTTCTTTTCCCAATGAAATGCAGAGGCACGATACCCAGTACGGCACTGGTACAGCTGGTAATACCTGACATGCTTTAAGGGAACGTGTCCACTACAGACATCTGACAGGAAAGATTTAAGATTAATGTGGTCTCTGTGTTTCTTCATTGGCTGACTTGCAAGGAGCATTTGCTCAGCATATTGTGAGGCTACAGACCTCCTTCAATTTGCAGCACTGGAGAGTACAGACAGAGCTGGCACATAATGCTGGGTATCTAATCCCACCGAAAAAGCTTCACACCAGAAGTTCTGAGCTGCAATTCATGTTTTACCTATTTAACTCTTTTTACTTTTACTTCCTTTCTTATTACATTTTCACTTAAATAACCAATGGGGGGGGTTATTTGTTTTTGTTTTGGAGAGGGTGTTATTCATCTTTGTATCCTTTCATTATCATGAATTCACCTAAGTAAAAGTCCCATTTCCAAAGAATCTAGTTTACTACTTTTAAGAGACTTCTATGATAGTTTTATCATATTACCTACAAGCAACGAATAGTCAGAACACTTAACTTTGGCACACTGAATAGAAATCAAAAGCAATCAGTGCATACCAATGGAAAACAAGCAAGTAGTAGAAAGTTTTCTTGCTGAAAAAGCTTAAAAAGTGAGATGTCACTAAGTTCGTCAAAGACTGCTCTTAATGCTCTCTAAGCCTTAAGCAATATTTTTTTTCTGTTAAGCCCAAGGCATGTTAGCGGTATGAAATATCAAATTGCAAATACAAATGTGAAACCTAGTAGGCTTACACAAAGTGGAATCTTTGGGTTTCAAATGTATGTTATTTTGCACTGCTAAATTGTTAAAGACAGTGACTTCCCCATCACTGTGGTGACTTTTTTGTCCACCTGTGAGATAAGAGGTATAAAAGCTCCATGCGACCATGTTTAAAATATCTGCAAAGAAACAATACCAGATGAAGGGCAATTAAACTGTAAGATATAATTTCCTATTAATGGAAAAGAGTTTGCAAAGTTGAAATTTAGTCACTAGGAAGCATTTCTAAATATCCCTGAGAAACTGGACGTGTTGCCAACAGTGGCTTAGCACTGTACCACAAGCAATTCCTCTTGTCATACACTAGAGGATGCATATAGTGATGGTAATAAATTAAAATTTAATCCTTCAGATGTCTGTTATTTTTCAGATCTCCCTGCAAGGCTGTTTATACAGAGTTCAAACAGAAGCTCTTTAACAGCACTGAATGGAAGCCAGATATCCTTTATGTACACTGGAAAGACAGAAAGCTTGGTCCTCTTCAACTGTCATTAGCCTGCATTTGATTTAGTGTTCAAATTAATAGTGTTTTATAATTATTTAAATTAATGAGATAAATATATTTTTTTAGAAAACTTAGGGAAATCCTAATGTAACCTCATTTCTTCACATTATGCTGAAAGTATTTTAATATTAATCAAAGCTTATTTATGCTACAAATGTCCACTGTACATAGCATTAATGCAATATACATTTTCAGGTGTACCAACACAAAAACAGGCATCAGAGAATTTTTGATACCTTTGTGCTCCCCTACACTCTTGACCAAACCAGATGACTGCTCCTGCAGAGATCACTTAGCATTCCACCAGCTTATAATGGGTACTCAAACAGAACCATCCTAACTTCTACCAGAAACAGCACTTTTTTGTGTTTCCTGTGACCAAAAGCCAAGACACTGGAAGGTCTTAGACTGGGCCAGACATAGATTCACCAGTGTTAGATGGCAGATCTGTTACTCCACCAAGCCCCCTACTAGATCTTGGAAACACTATCCAGCATTTCTCATCCATGCAAAAAAAAAAAAGGATAAATATGTCCCTGTTATAAGCCAATAGAATATGGCGCTAGTACACTACAGCATTCTATGTAATAGAATACAGTGCTACCAATTTAAGTGCCTTATGTTAACCATTTTCCAGCACTTGAGATATTTAAAAATAGAAATTGAATGTACCACAAATAAGATAGGCTACAGAGACACTAGGACTCATTCTAATCTGATTTATACATTATCAAGAGTAGGTGTAAACTCAGTGGAATTATACAAGTACAAAAGTGTCACAGGAGAGGAATTCAGTACATTGTAAGGAACATACAGCAAACATTTAAGGTAATCTGACACAGTAAACGTTTAATGTAATCTGCCACATGATGAATGTACCAATTCACTAAGGCAGAAGAGCACACAGAATTGGCTATATTCGTCCGAAGTAGTACCAAAGCCAGATGAGGATGAAATGGAACTATCAGTTCTGTGGATGCTGGGCCATTACAGCTTCCTCAGCAACACAATGACTGTAATCCACTCATGAATCAGCCATGAGTCGTACAAAAAGGCAGCTGCTACTGAGCCCACATCAGAAAACGGCATACAAAACCCAAAATTAAACACATTAACCTTCATACACTTTCATATAAAGAGCTGTTAGCTCATTTTACAACTGAACAAGAATTATGTAACCAACTACACCATAAACTATACATGTTTGACTTTTCACGGAATTGGTGCCACAGCAGAATGCTGAGGAACACATACCAAATTTCATGTATTTCTATGTATTTATAAATATATATAGCTCATTGTCATGGTTTAAGTCCCTAACCCCCCCATGCAGTTTTCTCACTCACTCACTCCCCTGTATTTCTTCCCCCAATCCCGGGGGGATGGGGAGGAGAATCAAAAGAATGCAACTCGCACAGGTTGAGATGAGAACAGTTTAGTAACTAAGGTATAACACAAATCACTACTGCTACCACCAATAATAATAATGACAGGAGAAGAACAAAGAAAGAGAATACAACTGCTCACCAAGACCGACCCAGCCAGTGCACCCCCCAGCAGTGAACCCCCCAGTACCAAAAACCTGACCATGCCGTGCACCCCTCAGTCCACCGCCAGTGCACCCTTCTGGGTCTCTGCTCTCCGTTTTCACATCCTGGGCATGACGTGCTGTGATATGGAATAACCTCTTTGGTCAGTTGGGTCAGGTGTCCTGTCTCTGCTTCCTCCCGGCTCCCCTCCTCCCTGGCAGAACATGAGGCTCAGAAAGTCCTTGGCCAGACCAAAACATTACCAAGCAGTAACTGAAAACACTGGTGTTA